>JAJDMY020000391.1:0-39625 GCA_022345705.2 Sabuloglossum arenarium
CCCAGCTGGGTACTAGTTAAAAATCGCGTTTTGGAAGCTAGGCTTCTCAGAGGGTTTCTAGTTAGATTTTTCAACATAGAACTTATAGAGTACGCAGTAGAATACAGCGTAAATCCTCACTTTTATCCCCATCACATGACCCCCCCTCACCTCGCGTTCGCGAGGTGGCCTTCTGCTAGTATACAATACAGGGCTGGGGGCGATACCGCGGCGGTCCCACGGCGGGACGACAAGGCTACGAGATATATACAGGTCTCACGAACAAGGGACGAGAACAGAGGCGAAAGCAGAAACAAGCTTCAAAGGGCCTATGGGCCTGCCGGGTATAATCCCTCCAGCAAAAAGACAGGACGAACAGTATAAGACCTCTCACGAAACCCACTGAGGGGCGAGGACAACGACAGGGGTCAGATGACTTTCGGCGACGCCATCCATATAGCCATCCCCGTCCCCCCACAAACAACCACCCCAAACCAGCCGCGAACCGACGGGGGCCACACACACACACCTACACAGCGGCGGCTACATCCTCATCATCCCCACTTCCATTCTCGGACTCGTCCTCGTCCGAAGACTCACCAAGATTGGGGATGGGTAGGTTGGCCTAGGCGGCGTTAGTATAGCGGTCCCAGGTGGGAAGGAGGGAGGATGGGGAAGGAAGTGAAACACTTACATACTGGTGGAAACCCACCACAAGGTGCTCCAGACAATTGGCGATCCGGGAAAACGTGCGGTCCCGGTGGTCCTCCACCGTCTCCTTGGCGGCATGGCACACGAAGTCCTCCACGCGCCGAGTATAGGCGTTCTGTTTGCTGGCGAGGTCTCCGAGGGCGGCGGTGTACGCCATACTGGCTTTGGCGGACTGTATCGGAGTGAGGCCGGCGCGAAGTGTCCGCGATTCTGCGCGAATGGTGACTCTGGCTGAATCTTGTACACGCTTCAACGCGCGAAGGAAACGCGGCGGAACCTACATACCGTTAGCTGTCCCCCAACGGGGCCCAGAAACCAAACCGAAAGGGGGACGCAAGGGAGGGAGGGACTTACCGGTTCACACTTCTTTCCAAGCCGATTGCACCGAGTGCAATTATCGTGCCTCGTGTGCCTCTTGCAAACCAGATCCGGGAGACCGTTGTACCGTTTCGAACAGCGAAGGCAGCACGGGCGGGGCTCGCTAGACAGGGCACTAGCAGACACGACCGGAGGCGTGTTGGCCGCGGGGGGGAGCTCGAGTCCCGGGCGAGGGGAGGTGCGGACAGCCAGAAGCGGCAGTAGGTGGAGACATGGTCGCGATAGTCAGTTGGAACGATCGCCTGAAGGCGAAAAAAGCTGAAAAAAGGACCGCAAGGCCACGAACGATGAGGGTGACGGAAGAAATTGCCAAAAGGCAGGAAGGTGGCGAGGTTGTAGGAAGGATGGTTGGAAATGGCGGTTCGGGCATGCTCCCGCAGGTACGAGAAATCTGGAAAGTCTATGACTACGGAACAGTTGTAGCATGCAGAGACCCAGAACTCCCGTCAGCCCATCGCTTCTCTTGGCTGCTGCGGCGATGGCCTGACGGGTGTTCCGAGCGACTCGCCGACTTGGGCCTAGACGAGAAACGGTGGCATGACCAGGTGCGAGGGCGCCATGCGGGCGGGGATAAACGGAAGGTGGGGGGGATGTCAGCCCACCCTCTTCCCCCCGATTGGTGCGTCGGCCAAGAACGGTCGCATGTTCGCCACAAGCGAGAATGCCGCCATCCCAGTCGGCGTCCTGATTGCTTTCCCAGGTGCGGCTGCCCTGCCGCATAAGAAGGATGTCCCGTTGCACCCCATCCCTTCCGCCATCTGTGCACCGCTGGATGTCCCTTGCACGATCCACCATGAATCCTTACCTGACACCCCGGCCTTACTACGACTTGGTGGATTCGTCATGCGCCGGAAACCCCAATCTGGAATATCTTCGCGGATTCATGGGCGAGAAGCAGACGGGCCACACCCATCCCTGCACGATAGCGGTTGTGGACTTCAGCGTGGGAAGTAACAGCGCTGTGAAGTGTGTGGAAAGCTCCTTCTACAGATTCTGTCGTACAGATGTGCAACACTTTTTGAACGAGTTCCCTCGCTCAACCCGGCTTTCTCACCGACGGCTTTTTATTGTTCAAGATCTCATCGCTGAAGCCATCGAGGCTCTCGGCTCCCGCTTCAACATCGATCCTGCCTTCTTCGCCAGCCATATTCATCTCTCAGAGGGAGACAAAATGTACGAGCCACGATCGAACACACCCAGGCTGCCTTCTCTGTGCGACCCACATAAGGAGTTCGTCTTGAAGTATTGGGAGATTTTCGATCTTGGCACGGGAGCAACAGAGGGGGATGAGACAAGGGGCTTCATAAAGGAACCTATGGAATGCAACGTATCGCGGAAGGTGTGGCGTACGCCTCCGTTTCGGAAAACTGACGGCAAAGTGGCCCTTTACCAGTTTGGGTTGGCACGGCGCAAGGCATCTTTCTGGTCCCACGCACATGAGGATATCGAGGGAAGCTGGGACGGTCAGTTCTTCATCCCTTGGATTTAGATCATCCATGCTGACTGGCCCTTGATTACCCGACAGCCGTGATGCTTGTGGATCCTCCCTTCACCGTAGACCACCACCAACACCAACACCAACCTCTGCACCAACATCGACGACACAGCGAACCCAAAAAATTCCTCGGGGGTTACAATGACTTTATTCCATGGGGAAAGTCATTGCCAGGCCGACCCCCAGGTCCCCCGCGAACCTCAATGCTAAGCGACATTGTCTACTACTTAAGATACGAGTGGCCTGGTTCGAATCTCGGATCTGACCCCGGAGACGCAGCTATTTTCTTGAGGAGGATCACAGTATCCATCTGGATGGTGGCAGTAGAATTCCTCAAGCGCGAGTACAGCAACGTACATCTCGACGAGATTTATCTGGACAGAAATAAAAGTTTTAATGATATCGAGATAAAAATCCGCGCTCTCCACAACACGGCGAGTCTCGCGGCGAGATTTTGGTCGCACTCGAAACAGAATCTCTTCAACTTGGGGATCGCGCCCAAAAATAGTGAGTACTATACCAGATACCCGGAAGGACGAATTCGAGAAGAGAGCACTAGCCAATCGAGGTGTCACCACCGGACCCAAAAGCCTGGTGAATGGGTGCTGGATGACGACGAGGTGGACTGGATCTATATCTTCAACGAAATGGAGTCGTGGAGGAAACAAATCACGACCATCACGAATGTCCACCTGCAAGGGCTCCAGATCTACGACGCAGAAAAGGACGAAGAAAATTCCGAACATGTCCACCGACTCACTTGGATCGGCACTTTTTTTCTACCCATGTCTTTGGTATCGACCCTCTTTGCGATGATCGAGCCATATTCCCCGGGATCGTCTCACTTCTGGGTGTACTGGTCGATAGCGTTACCAATCCTGGTTATTACGGTCGTCATCACTTCGAAACCTGTTTCCGCATATCTTCCATTCATAAATTGAATACTAAATTACCTGCTTGTCGCTTTGCCAGTTGACAATCTCTGATCACTAGCCCCATGAGAGTCGAGGGACTTTGTGGTGATTAAAGGGCCGAAGGAGTGGAGGAGTAAGGTGATCTATTGGGCTAATTATAGGACTGGATATGCATGACGAGACAAAAATGGGCATGAGAGATCTACTATGTATGAAGAGTTATCGAGGATTTAAAATTCAAAATTTTATTCTACAGGCGTATTTCCTCCTACTTTGTCTAACTACCGTCGCAGGGTGTGTGTCAGACATGTTATCAAATCCAAGAGCCTCTGCCCTGTCCAGATCAACATCAAGCTATGATACGATATGTGGTTGATCAAGCTACAAATGGAGGTAAGGGAGCAACAGAGCAAATGATGTATAGTTGTGTGATGTGTCTACAACTCCAGTAGGACAAATCAATCACTATGTGGAGATGGTTCCAGCTCTGGGTTAAAATACCCTCAAATTGCATATAGACCCAGAGTCTCCTTTGACCTTGCTGGTTGACCCTGAGACGTAGTGCTTCAATCCTGCAAGGTAAGGCTCTAGAATTTTCTAGCAGTCCAACGAACTGTAGATCCAAACGGCCCAAGCAGTTGATCTAGTCCTGAGGCTCATACCCGTGGTTCAACAGGTCAATGTTGACTTGGATTAAAGCTACGGTTTATTCTACGGGTCGGGTCAGAGTCAGGTTAACCAACCCAGCGTTACTAAGTAAGAATTGCGCTCTCTTGGCCCATCGCTGCTATCTCATTTCGGCCTTAGGATCTTCTGAGAGGCGTAACTAACCTGGGAGTCCTAAAGCAAGTATATGTGGTTCAAAAGGTCTCCGTATTGGAATAGGAGAGCTTCCCTGCCTCTGATCTGTTAGTTACCAAAAGCAGGAGCTCCCTTCTTAGTGGGCAGCTTACTACAGTATGTTGTACATCCCAAAACGGTACAGTAACCCCTTTGAATTCAAGAAAAGCCCCTAAGTAACTCTAGTCAAGACCTTAACTGTGCTAGCATACCCAAAATTATCAGAAACTCTTGAGCAACACTCCACCAGTGAAGCAACTCCAGAGGGAAGTCGCAAAAACATTTTTCCATCCAGAAGCGATAGGATACGATCATGAGAGGTTGATCACTCCATGGTCGCTTGTGGTAGTATATTATAGTTTTCACTGGATTAGCTTGTGTTTGCTTTCGTGGAAAATGAAATAGGGATATTTACTAAAATTCCACGGTTTTCAGAATTATTTACACAACTTATTTAAATACATAGAGGGGCGATAAAGGCCATTATTAAAACCTATATGAGTATCCCGTATACTCAAATTTTTATTGTAAGCTGCAGGGTACTCTGGTGTTGTGGAAATCCTTAACCCTTAAGGTTTTCTAGTGATCATGGTGTGCTCCCAATGTCTTATGATCTTTTGCATCTAAGCCTTCCAGGCGATCATAGAGGGGCATCGGTATTGCCACAACTGTCTATGCCACAACCACAGTTCCAAACGAGGCCAGAGAAACAGAACAGACTGAAAGTGAGTCTCGCAGTAGAATAGGCAGGCCAAGGCCAACAGAAGGCGGACGCAAAGCAGTAGGAGGCTGCGAAAATGGTTGGTTTTTAATTTTTGTACGTGCATGGTAGACAGTCTTTATAACAGTATCTCATCGGTAGCAGCTGAGTGTAGTAGATATGCTAATGCCGCGGCCGTGGTATTAGTGTCACGGGCCTGTGGCAATAAAGACGGCCTTCTTAAATAGCTTAATGCCAGGTAATTTACTTGTGGTTATGCTGTATGTGTGGTCAAATTCTTAACTAGAAATAGGCGGGGGGTGTGGCCGCATCAAATAGGAATGTCGCAATACCGACGCCCTTAGCATATTGGCCAATGGTAACAACGACGGCCTAGGTTGAAGACTACTATGTTACGGGTGTGTGGCACGAGCACCTCTTAGTTGCGTTTTAGTGTGAGAGAAATGGTAATGCTACGTCTGGCATTACTGTCACGGGGCCCGTGGCATTACCACCCCCCGTGGAATTCGCAATTTTAACCGCGACTATCGACACCCATTGGATAACATAATATAGCATGGTATATACCACATCATGGTTTTTTCCACGCGTCATAGATTAGCTATGAACGCAGTATGTTTCCATGGTCAAAGCTATTTTTACCACATTAAGCAAGTGTTATTTCCGGGGGTTTTCCATAGCTTCTAGGCATATATGGAGTACGGAGCAGCAATTACGACCGCATTTCCGTGTTACTCCAAATCCTGACTCGCTCCACTTCTAAGATTCGCATCTCCGCTCTCTATCGCCTGCAAAAATGACTTCTTCCAAGGTGCCTGGAAAGAACATGCTGTGGGGTGGACGGTTCACAGGTGAATCAAACTGTCTGCCACGTTCCCCGCCAATTGGATGTTAACGCATACACCGGGAGTGCAGGTGGTTTAGACCCTCTCATGGTCTCCTACAACGAATCTATTTACTACGACCGAGCTTTCTACGCACAGGATGTTCGTGGTTCTGTCGCGTGGGCAAGAGCGAATCACAATCAGGGCATCCTCACCAAATCCGAGTTCGATGCCATCGCTGCGGGGTTTGCGACTGTGGAGGAAGAGTGGAAATCCGGTGCGTTTGTGATCGTGCCGGGTGTCGACGAAGACATTCACACTGCAAACGAGCGTCGGCTGGGGGAGTTGATAGGGACAGATATCGCCGGAAAGCTACACACAGGTCGAAGTCGCAATGAGCAGATCGCAGCAGACATGCGACTATGGCTGAGGGATGAATTGCGGACGATCGAAGCTCACCTGGTTGATTTGCTGAAAGTTTTCACGGCAAGAGCGGAGAACGAAATCGAGTTTGTCATGCCAGGCTATACGCATCTGCAGCGCGCCCAGCCGATTCGATGGAGCCATTGGCTGCTGAGTTATGGCATGGCATTTGCGACCGACCTGCAGCGACTGAGGGAGGTGATATCGAGAGTCAATCGGAGTCCGCTGGGATGTGGGGCCTTGGCTGGCAACCCCTTCAATATCGATCGGGACGCTATGGCGAAAGAGCTTGGCTTCGAAGGCCTGTTGTGGAATTCAATGGGGGCCGTTGCAGACAGAGATTTCGTAGTGGAAACTATGCAATGGGGTTCCACACTGATGCAACATATGAGTCGATGGGCGGAAGATCTCATCATCTACTCAACGGCCGAGTTTGGGTTTGTCAAGCTTGCGGATGCCTACTCGACCGGCAGTAGTTTGATGCCGCAGAAGAAGAACCCAGACTCTCTCGAGCTACTCCGAGGCAAGAGTGGCAGAGCTTTTGGTCAAATGGCGGGTTTCATGTATACGCTCAAGGGCTTGCCGTCAACCTACAATAAAGACCTCCAGGAGTCCGTCGAGCCCCTTCTTGACCATGTTAAGACTGTTAGAGATAGCATCCAGATTGCAACAGGTGTCGTATCCACCTTGACAATCCAGCCTCAACGCATGCTGGCCGCCTTGACACCGGATATGCTTGCTACGGACCTCGCAGACTATCTAGTTCGCAAGGGTGTTCCATTCCGAGAAACACATCATATTTCCGGACAAGTTGTGGCGTTGGCGGAGCAGACGGGTACGAATATGGACCAACTCACCTACAAACAACTGAAGGGGGTAGACGCAAGATTCGAAGAGGATGTGAAGACATGTTTCGACTATAACCGAAGTGTTGAGATGAGGGCCGCAAAGGGAGGTACAAGCCGGTCAAGCGTAGAAGAGCAGATTTCGGTCTTGAAGGCGACGTTGAGATCATTCTAAGGTGAGTATTGTGGAGGCCGGGGGTTGCCCGGGAAGTGGTGGTTCCGGGGCTCCCCGCGAAGCGTTCTGCGTGGTCTTGGCGACGGAACCCCTTCTTGTTTCCTTCTCGTAGCTAGCGAATTCACTATCTTTCTACCTCCCGAGAGTCCCACCAAAAGCTCCACAGTATCTACATACGATTCCTAAGAAGCACGGTATTTTATTGTTCTAATCATTTCTCTCAAGATATTGCATGCTGTACATAAAGCGAACAAAAAATCCAATCCAATCAAACGCGCTAAATCGCAATAGTATCCTCAACAGCATTCTTTTCTACCGACATACAGCCAGACTATGTATAATTTGAAAGAGCGGTGAGTGTCTTGGTGTGTGTGGCCGCAGGGTGTGGCCGCAGTGTTTTTCGGGGTGTGGCCGCAAAGAAAAGAGGGGTGTGGCCGTAAAGAATTGGGGTGTGGAAATATTGAGACCCTACTCAAATAGGGAAACGTAAACAATAGCATTTCAATGACGCAATGATAAAAAGGAACGAAGATGGAATAAGGGCGTTGGTGTGGCTGCAACAATTGCCCTCAATCGAGAGATCATAAGAAAAGAGCCCTGTATCATCATTCCGTTGGTTATTCTAGATACAACGATCATGAAGATAAGAACAGTCAACCATCAAAGATATTATTGGAAATGAAAATATAGCTGAACGTTAAGGAAGCATTATTTTGCTTTGATAAAGCTTAGTTCCTCTATGGCAGCAGTTTTTTAGTGGTTAACTGTGCTCTAGCAC
This sequence comes from Sabuloglossum arenarium, assembly GCA_022345705.2. NCBI lineage: Eukaryota > Fungi > Ascomycota > Geoglossomycetes > Geoglossales > Geoglossaceae > Sabuloglossum > Sabuloglossum arenarium. Next base: position 8,084 of record JAJDMY020000391.1, read on the forward strand.
TGTAACGTGGCGCGGTGGTTAAACAAGATTATTTTGGGCGACGCATATTGCCACGGGTTCGCTAAAATCAGTTGCGACTGCTTAAATTTTGTTAAAGGAATACCTGTTGCACGCCGCTCATCGATATCGCTTATTCGTGGATGGCGTACGCCCCTCGTCGAGCGGCGTACGCCATTCGCGAATGAGCCCTCCCCTCGTCGAGCGGAGTGCTCGATGGCTGGAGGCCTCCGCTCGCCAATATCGATGAGCGGCGTACACCACTCGACGAGTGGCATACTCCATTCGCGTTTGCCATGTCCCAAACACTTCGCTCAAGAACAATTTCTGCTTACCAGCACCATTATTTGCTAATTCTTACAAAGCTAGAATTAAATTTTTATTAAATAGCCTCTAGTAGGTAATTTTCAGTTGAATAATATAGTTGCAATGTTCAATAATAGGACAGTATTCACACTGGCTCAGAGACAGTACTATGGGTTGGCACAATGACCAACAAATGTCGTCTATCATTTTCTATGGCATGGGATTGCCTGCAGGTAGGAGTATAGCTTATTCTCTTAGGTTGTTGTTGACTTATCAATCTAGTTGTATTGATATCGACGAGAGGCGTACGCCGCTCGCCAAATCACGCCCCTTGACGACCGGTGTAACCATCCATGAATAAGTGAAATCCACGAGCGGTGTGTAACATACCTAACATGCAATTAATTCTACAGTCCATGGCTAAGGCGACCAGCTTCTAGTAATTTGAAATTTAATATAGAGGCTGACTGTAATGCGGCACAAGTCTACCTAAATTATGACCAATGCGCCTATTCTACTGTGCAGTCGTCCGGTGTCTGATTTACCTAACCAGAATTTAAGCGTTGAGTGAGATTCCCTAACCAAGGCTTGGCAGCATTGTTGATTGGAGTTATGCAGTGATTTGGCGAACCCGTGACATTAGCATTTTTGCCCCGTGGCATTAGCATATCGCCCCATGGAAAAATATGGGTCGCCTTATTTTGACATATACAATTGATACACAGATGTGAGATGGGGGCCAGCGTGCACTGTATAGTTGCCACTTGTATCAATAACCTGGGCGCTTTCCGAGTCTTACCAAATGCGTTGAGATGATGACTAGTTATTCGCCAGGGAGTTAGGTGATTGATTGGCGCCTCCCGCCTCAGCATAGACAGCTAGATTAGCAGGTCCTCTCAAGTCCTTCCATCTCAGGCAAAAATTCCAGTGGTTCGTTGCGGCTGTGGTGCTGCGGTGGCAGATGCGTCATTATTGTTTCTGTAATCGCTGAATGTAAAAATGGGGTGTGTGTAGGTACTAGCTCCCTTGGTGTTTGCAATTTTACAGCTAGTCTAGCTACTTGTCAGCTTGAGCATCTTTTCGTAAGGTAGAATAGCTATGCTATGCTAATTGATCAAGCGGATTTCTATTTGAAGAGGCGTTTCGGTTGAAGAACTGTAACTACTGAACAAATCAAGCTGCCGGAGTGAGGAATTGTTGCTCTTTCTCTCCGCTTTGAGTAGTTGGTGTTAATGACGCCACGCCGCCGTAACTAAATAAAAAAAAGTAACTAGCCATGAGGAAGTCAAAACAGCGCTCAGAGAGACATAAAAACCCGAAGCATCTTGACAAGAGCACTTAAGGATTGTAACCACCGATCACGCACAATCAGTGGAACAAGCCCACAACAATCAAGCACATGAGTAGAGGTAAACGCCCAAAACAAAAACAATAGAGCAGGGGGAAGGTAGTTTGAGCAATTCCCAAGCATAGCATCATTGGAGGGGTCGACAGTGAAGGAGAAACAACTTCCAACACACACCGGCTGTAACAAGCCGCTCAGACAAAAAGTCTCGTAGATACATGACGAAAATGCAGCGCGGAGGTCACGCACGAGACGAGTCCATGCGAACTTTGTGACTTTACTGCTTAAAAACTATCCAGCACATTGGTGTTAAAATAATCCTGGCTGCTGAAGTCCACAACAGAGTTAGAACCAGAAGGCGGACTAGAGGGTGATCCGCCTGGGATGATGAAACCAATATCACCACTATCGCCGGTGCCGCTGTCACCGGAGGGGTCGTATGATTGTAGCTGTTGGCTCAAGTCAGGCCGTTGCGAGTAGTAAGGCGAGTGGTGCTGCTGATGTCTACCGATATTGCCCCGATTGGGTGGTTCTTGCATGGCCTTTTGTATTCCCTTGAAGACTAACTTTCCCAGTCCAGCGCCAGGAACACCGGCTAGCCCAAGTCCGGTGGTAGCAGCGCCAGCTAATCCTTCAATTGCGATGCCGGTTACCGGATTAGTGAGGACGGCGCGAGTAGTGGATTTGCGGTGACTGGTGGGTGAATTGGGAGAGGTTTGTGGTGTTTGCTGCTGCTGCTGTTGTTGCTGTTGCTGCTGGATACTGCTATCACCCGTCGTTTGTTGTACGGCCTTATGCATTCCCCTGGAAATTAGCCTTCCAAATCCAGCACCGGGGACACCAGCAAATCCAAGTCCGATAGTAGCTGCGCTAGCGAGTCCTTCAATTGCAACACCAGTGAGGATATTACGGGTAGCGGACTTGCGGTTATGCGTTGGTGATTTGGGAGGGGTTTGTGGCATTTGCTGCTGCTGCTGCTGCTGCTCCACGGACGTCGGGGGAGGAGGGGAATCAAGGTAAGCTGTTGAGTTTTGCATATTTTGCTGGTATTGAACAGGGGTTTGTTGGAAGTTGGGAGGGGGGTGTGTAATTTCCGGGGATACTGTTTGAGGGTAAGAAGTTGGTTGAGAAGCAGCGTTTTGCGGGCTTGCAGGTGCAAAGGAATCACCAGATTCTCCTCTTGGCATGGGTTGACCTTGGTATAGAGCTGCTATTTGCTGTGGATACTGCGTCTGTTGAGGTGAGGCATTTGTGGGTGATTGGGTCAGAGACTGGCAATATTGCGCCACGGGAGGCTCATTGATATTCGCTTGAGGAAGTTGTTGTTGGTATGGTGGTTGGGCTTGCATTGGAGATTGTTGTTGTTGATAGGCTTGCCGAACTTCCGTCACGTCGAAGGTCTGGTCAGACTGCTGGTATGACTGCTGGACAGGCGGCACGTTATCCATCTGGTTGGATTGCTTAGCTGTTGGCTGGACCAGCGGAAAGTTGTTTATCTTGTTAGGGTTCCGATATATCGGCTGCTGCACTGGCTGAGCATTGCTTGTCTGGGATTTCTGGTACCCTGGATGTGCTGGCGGCGAATTGGTTGGCCAGGTAGATTGCCGTTGTAGTTGCTGGGTTGGCGATGCATGGCTGGACTGGGAATACTGCTGATACAACTGCTGTTGTGTAGGCGGTGGTGCACTGTTGACTTGAGAAGGCAGCTGCTGGTATGACGGCCGAACCGGTGGTAGAGACCGCTGGAATTCTTGGCGGGCCTGTGCCGGGTATCCAGCCTTTGGTGATTGTTGGTGGGGCTGAGGAGACTGTTCCGCTAGAGGAATCTGCTGGTATGCCTGCCGTGGCGAAAGCTGTGGCGCCTCCCTAGTCGATGATATAGGGCTGAATGCCTGCGTGTTCTGTGCTGGGGAACGGATTTGTGGAGATGGTGGATAGGGTTGAATAGATTTCTGCGCTTGAGGAGGTTGCTGGTATGTTTGTCGACGTGAAATCTGTGGTGCCTCTCTAGTCGGTGATACAGGACTGAGTGCTTGCGTGTTCTCTGCTGGGAAACTAGCCTGTGGAGATGGTTGGTGGGGATGGGGGGATTGTTGTGCTTGAAGAGTCTGCTGATACGTTTGTCGAGGCGAAGGCTGAGGCGCCTCTCTAGCGGAAGATACAGGGCTGAATGCTTGCATCGGGTAACCAGCCTGTGGAGGTGGTTGATGGGGTTGAGGAGTCTGCTGGTGTGTTTGTCGCGGCGAAAGCTGGGGTGCCTTTCTAGTCGATGATACAGAACTGAATGCTTGTGTGGTCTGCGTCGGGGAACGAGCCTGTGGAGATGATGAGTAGGGTTGAGCAGGTTGATGGTATGTTTGTCGACGTAAAATCTGGGGTGCCTCTCTAGTCGGTGACACAGGACTAATTGCTTGCGTGCTCTGTGTTGAGAAACTAGCCTGTGGAGATGGTTGGTGGGGCTGAGAAGATTGCTGCGCTTGAGGAGTCTGCTGGTGTGTTTGTTTAGGCGAAAGCTGGGGCATCTCTCTAGTCGGCGACACGGGGCTCAATGCCTGCATTGGGTAACTAGCTTGTAGAGGAGATTGATGGGGTTGAGGAGATTGTTGTGCTTGAGGGGTTTGCTGGTGTGTTTGTCGAGGCGAAAGCTGGGGCATCTCACTAGTCGGCGACACGGGACTCAATGCTTGCATCGGGTAACTAGCCTGTAGAGGAGATTGGTGGGGTTGAGGAGATTGTTGCGCTTGAGGAGTTTGCTGGTGTGTTTGTTGAGGGGAAAGCTGGGACACTTCTATAGATGATAATAAAGGGCTAGTCTGGGAGACATGCGGGTACGGCTGCCGATCAACCTGCCGTGTCGGTGGCAACGACACGTTACCAGTCTGGATGTTTGGAGGCGAGGAAGCAAGAGGCCATTCCTGCTGATTGCCTGTAACTTTCGGCTGAGCGATTATGGGCATCGTGTTTGAGCGCGGAAGCCGTGCAGAGTATGCCGTTTGGGGGGAAGCCGGTACTGTAGCCCCTTCTTTAAGCTGAGCCGGCTGTGAACCAGGGAGAGTGGGCAAAGAGGCGTTCCGCTGCAGCGGTGAACCGTGTGAGCAGGAGGAATCCATCGGCGTTTGCTGTCTAACTGGTTTTCGTTTGATTTTCTGTGGGGCCTCAGTCTGACAATTGGCTGGAATTTTCAGCACGGGCATGTCCTGTACAAGTGGCTTGCCCTGTTGTTGTTGCTGTTTCTGCTGCGTGCCCGTAGTCTTGGGTGTTACACCGTGCACAAGCTCATCACCAGGCTGAGGAAACACAAACTGCTTCCAACCGGTAGGCTTGTGTACGTAGAACCACCTACGAGACGAGTCTTCGTAACCTAGATCCCAGTGCAGAGGGAGCGACATGTCTTGTCTCGTCTTGTCTCCTAGAATGAAAAGAGAATTTGTGGCTTCCGGAAGATAGTGTGAGAAGAAATAGAGCAGTGTACCATAACAGGGAGAAGCAAGGGCTCTAGACAGGGCAGATCGTCGTCATTCACGAGGCAAGTCCAGTGGCTAAATACCCGATTTTGCGAACCCCACCACACACCAACCTCTGAAAAGAAAAGTGAGTTTCACCTTTGGAAGGGTCCAGACTTACGCCACCTTAACCCCACGGCCACCACGCGCCTATCAGATTTGCGAGGCCGCAGAACATGGCCGCATTACGTAAAGCGAATAGGATAAATAGTAGAAAGAACATGATTCGCTCTCCTTGGGAGGGTATGGCCGAACCGAAAGAGTGTGCTGGTACCAACCGCCCATTTATTTAACTCCCGGTGAGTAAAGTCTTGACCATAAAAGAACTTGGCGGTCGCAAAAGTTTTGGTTCGTGTAGTGTTTAAGCGGCGTTGTTCTGTCCCCGTTGTCAAGTGTCGTGCTTGGCCAATAAATCGTCCGGTTGATCAAGGAAGCAACTTGACAACGGGGATGTCCCTGATATAAAGCAGCATAAAATTTCGTCAATTAAGGTATCCACTTATGACCACCAGACCGTCTACAGGCGGCTGCCTAAAACAATAGTCTCTCCTTAGTATTCGCACGCTCCTTCATGGAGGCTTCTCGTCAGGGTGGCTTAGCCGATGGGAGGATTCCATTCGTTTCTGGAGTGTCGAGGCTGTCTTATTGGTATACATGTCGAGTGAGATCATCCATTGAAAGTCTCGCGCATTGGCGATGGTAAATGCTCGGTCTGTAATTTCGGACACTGCGGTGAAGTGATGTGGAGGAGTGGTGGGTGCCCATCACGGAAAGTAGACCCCATAGAATTTCGAAGAGTGGTAACTAAATAGAGGCGCCTGGATGAAATGGACGCTTATTTACCAAAGTTGCCCCATTCGCCAATAAAGCACTGGCTTATCAAGCCGGACATCAAGTAACTCGCTTGACAACCTGGACTGCGCACACCCACCTCTCGTGAGGACTTCAAAGAGATGATTGCCAAGATGAATTACAACAGCACAACAGATCGTGGAAAGCTTGTGAGTGCAGTGGAACGGGCTGTCGTACCCTGGCTTCCAGCTGGCGAACGAAATAGCAAAGTCTACCGGATTCTTCCTGGCGTATATGGATTGCAGCCAGACAAGTTAAGGCCAAAGACCGACCGCAAGCTGATTTCAGTCAATGTCCTTGGCGTTAACACCAATGTCCGACCTAGCAAACCTGCTCGAACCCGCAAGAACCTCTCAGAAATGAGTACTAATTCGAACGAATCTGATGATCCAGGAACCGATGGCTTCGTTTTTCATCAAATCGGCATCCTCGAGGTCTGCGGCGATGAGCGCCGCAACCTGCAAAGCTTTGAAGATGCAGGCAGAGGTCCTTGGTTGCCTATCAGGTTCTGCGTAGTCATGAGATTCACCGAGAGCGGCATCGCCAACGGGCTGTATCTAATCTACGACTTCCACCCCCCGGATGATCTCGATAACCGCGAAGAGAGGACTGAGGACGATTACTGGGGTTACCTACCCGGAGAGGGCGTAAACGAGCAATTTTCCCTGGCCAGGTTCGCAGACCAGATAACTGAACTTAGATTTAGGCGCACATTTCACCTCACAGAGGTCCTTGATTATCCTATTGAGCTTGTTAGGGCTGTGATGACTCCGGATGATATTATTATCCGGGCTACAGTTACTGAATGATCTTCTCACTTACATCTTCCCATGTACCTCACTAGCAATTCGAATTACATTCCTTTCTGCTTTCCAAGAGAATAACAAGCCCTTAGTTACCCCCAGTTCCATCACATTATTAAGAGAACCATATGCAGATCCATAAAGTGGAGAGTTCCCGATATACCTAGAACTAAATTGATTATCATCCTGTATTCTATCATGGGTGTATCACTTTGTTCTCGACATACACAATCGGTTTTTCTCCCCCACCGTCAACGAAGACTGTACCCTGCTCAGGACCATGAGGATTCTGGGACATCAGGACTGAATAAAAAGCGCTAGTAGGAAAAGTTCTTCTTTGATTAGGTAACGCGATCTCTACCTCGTACAGAGCGCTGACCACTATGGTAGATCTTGTTCAACTGTATAAATAGCATAGATCCTTTAGCAGTACCACCAAAATAAATCCTTTAGTTATTGACGCGGCGTTGCTGTTGCAGAGTTGATCGTTGCACGGCAAGGGGAAAGTTGTAACTCCAATTGTTTTCTATCACCTAGTATTGAGCTGGGTTTCTTTCTGCGCATAGTCAGTATTCAACTAGAGTTTAGTACGAAAAGACTGGATATATAGCTATTGATGTATTATAGCGAACGAACATGGTGTTTAGTAGCGCTGGGAGACCATACACGGCTAAGGCTCAATGAAATAAATTCAACGAGTGAGAACTTCAACGAGTGGGCTAGAAGCATCGTACAATTGATCAAGCGACAAGAACAAAATATGCATCTAACCAGTGAGGGATCCCAACGAACAGCATTGGAGTGAGTGAGGGAAGTGAGAAGACGATACCTGTGCATACATAAAACGTGTATCGTAAAGTAGAAACCAAAAACTTGCAAGGATCAAATGACCTCTCTGAAAACGAATGTACCGCTCACTGACCCCGAACCGCTGAGAGCCTCGGCCTCTCACCTCCATCCCATCCTAAATTGACCAAGCCGGATGTCCAATCCCACTCCTCCCCGCGACCAACATCCCCAACGTCCCAAACGTCGACCCGCCCACCGTCTCAAACACAGCCACATCAGCCTGAAACTCCTTAGCGATCCAATTCCTCAGCTCAACCGCCAACAGCGAATCAACTCCATAGGCATGCAACGGTTTATTGACATCCACATCCTCACTCTGCATCGCCGGCGAGGAAGACGATTTCGAGAGCTTCTTAATAAGTGCTTCCATGACTATGTTTGCTGCTTCGAGGAGGGAGCTGGAGCTAGAAAATTGCTCGTGGAAGGAAATCGCATCGGAGTTCTCCCCAGAACCGAATGCAGGACCCTCGCTACCTTGCAGTAGCTGACTGAACATCGGCTGACGTCCCAAATCAATCCCATCAAGGCCGCCGGAACCTCCTCCCCCAGCACGAAGCCCGATGATGGCCTGGCACTCCTTTGGCGTCAGAACCGGCAATGCAGGATTACAATAGTAATCCAACAAAGCAAAAAACTGCCTCCTCGACACCGGATTAAGCACCCCATATGCCAGCACCCTCTTCAGTAACTCCCGATCCTCCGCTAACATCCCATCATCCACCATAGCCCCCAAATCAATCGCCACCGCTTTCTCACCCCTCGCAACGCGATATCGCGCGAGGGCATCCTCGTAGGTATTTCCAGCTGCATAGTTCGCTTGGCCCCGAAGGCCTATAAGGCCGGATACGGAGGAGAGGAGGATGAAGAAGTCGAGGGATTTTGGGAGCATGGTGTGGAGGTTCCAGGATCCGAGGGTTTTGCATGAGAGGCCTGTTTTCCAGGAATCGGCGCTCATGTTTTCGAATAGTTCGTCCTAGTGAGTAAGTCGGGTCAGTAAGCCTGTTTTGGAAAGTCGGAGAAAGGATGTTGTTTGTCTGTCTGCTTACCCTTCTCACCATCGACCCCTGAATACATCCTTTAATCGGCGGCATCTCGCCTGCATACCGTCCAAGGACTTCCCTCATCGCCTCAGCATCTGTGATATCGCAAGGCGGTGCCTCTACTCTCGCTCCCTGACCTCTAAGTTCCTCCAAGAACGCACGAGCGACTTCGGTGCGGGGGCCGGATCGGGAGAGGAGGATCAGATTCTTGGCATTGTGGCTGATCATCCATCGTGCCATGCTCCGGCCTAGGCCTCCGAGGCCGCCTGCAATGATGTAGGTTGCGTTTGGATTAAGGAGGAAACTGGGTTTTGTCTCAAGGGTAGCCTATATTAAGCAAAGTTAGTGAACCATTAGCAGCGTCGCGGATAGTTAGCAGAATAAGGGAGATATCCTTACCGGAATCTTCGCATCCCCCGTAACCTCCACCATAATCTTCCCCGCAGTCTTCCCATCCTGCATCAACCGAAACACATCCTCTATCCGCTCAATCCCATACACATGTAGCGGTCTCGCAGGACTCAGCTTTTTATCGGCAAATAAACCCCCCAGAACCTCGAGACAATCCTTCGCCTCCGCAGGTCTTTCTACCAGCCATGCCGATGCGTCGAAACTCATGAATGTGGCGTTCTTGATGAATGGATACATGGGGAGATTGGCGTTGGATATGATGTCTCTTTTGCCGATTTCGACGAAGCGCCCGTAGGGGGCGATGCATTCCCACGAGGCGATCAGACTGTCACCTGCTAAGGAGTTGATGACCACGTCGACCCCTCGGCCTTTAGTGACGCGTTTGATACCTTTTGCGAAGGTGGTGTTGCGGCTGTAGAAGATATGATCATCTGGGATCCCGTATTCGTCCATGAGAAGCTGCTTTTTGGCCTTGGAGCCCACGGTCGCGAACACTGTGGCTCCGAGATATTGTGCGATTTGGATTGCTGCCTGTCCTGTCCCTCCCGCTCCTGCGTGTATGAGAATCGTCTCGCCTTTCTTGAGTCGAGCCATCCGAGAGATCACCTCCCAAGCGGTGCCGAATTGTACGGGGATAGATGCAGCCTCAACGAGCGAGAGCCCGTTGGGGATTTTGCAGGTGGTGTTGATCTTTCCTCTTGAGAATGTCGCGAAACTTCCAGGCGCGTGCATGAAGACTTGATCACCCGGCTTCAAGTCACAATCTCGGCCCACACGGGTGACCACACCAGCGCACTCAAGGCCGAATGTTGAGCCCGGTACTTGGCCGAGCGCAATCAGGCAGTCTTTGAAGTTCATCCCGACAACCTGAGTTTGAATCTCGACTTCATCTTCCCCGAGGGGTTGACCGAAGCGCTTGTCTTCGATGAAGTGCAAGGTATCAAGGAGTCCTGGGGATCCTATCGTCAGACCCAACGGTGGCGCGTCTTTTGCAGCGAGAATGCTGGACTGTTGCGGCAGTGATCTGTCGTAAATATCTTGGCTGAGCTGAACGTTTTGCACGACCCGTGGTATATTCAGTCGACCGTCCATCTCAATGTACTCTGGCTCCCCACCCATAGATTCGGTGTTGAAGTGATTCTTTTCTAACACTCGGTAGATGCTGTACGCCTGCTGCTGAGAAATGCTTCCTTGAACCTCGAGGGCTAATGTAGTGAACCGATGCTCCTCATGCTCATTACGAATAGCGCGAGCTAATCCACTCACAACGGCATAGTCAGGACCTCCTGGGGTGGAACCTCCGTAAGGATTAACCCACAAAATGTCCTTGGCGGAGATCAAAAATTGCTGGAGGGTTGGGTAATTCTCTGCGGACAAGCCGTCAAGAAAAGGTTGGTCAAGCTCTTGCAGAACGACGAATATGATCTTATCCTTCTCTGGCAAATCTGCAGCCCCATTAAAGCTGATGACTTTGCAATCGATAGAGCCCCTAGACCGAAGGAGAGCGGTCATTACTTCCTCAGATGCTTGTACCTGCAATTTCGAGTTGACATCGGCAACAATGATGATTCGTTTATCATTTCGCTTTGGTAAGTCTGACGAAGCTGCTTTGGTGACAAGGATACTCCGCTCTTGATCGCTCCCACTAATGATGTCAGGTAGCTCGAAACCCAGTGCGGAGAACCACCAGCCAGTTGCCAGTCCCATACCAAAGCCAGCTGGCAAAGTATCCGGCCGGTTGAGCTCATGTAACACGAGCCTGCCCCCAGTGCTCAGAAGCTTGTGGATGTGATGTAGGGAAATATCGATAACTCGGTAGATATGAAGCATATTAGGAGCCACGATCAGGTCATAGGCTCCAGTCTGATAGCCCTGCTTGACAGGGTCTGTCTCGATATCCAAAAGCCCAAACGTCATGCGTGGGAAATCTCCGAAATTCTCGCGAGCTTGGTCGAGGCATGATTCGGAAATATCTGTGTAGTGGTAAGAGGCGTATCGAACACTAGAAGGTTTCCCATCTTCGTTCTGCATCGAAAGTGCACGCAAAACGCTTTCGGTCATCTCCATTCCCCCATTCCCGGTACCGATTTCAAGAACCTTAAGGCCAGGGTTCTTGTGAGCCAGTATATCCAAGTAGAAATGAGCTGGCTCAGGCGACTGATGCCCGGCCGACTGGCAGTATGCCGATGCCTGCGCAGAACCGAGAAGCTCCGAATCTGGCTTATAGTCGATATTGTAGCAAATCTGGCTCTGGTAGGAATCATCAGTTTCGATTGCGGCATCGGCGATAATTGTATATTTGAGACCGCGTATCTGCACCAGAACAGCACTCTTTGACGGATCGAGAACTGTGGCGTCAAACTCTCTTCCTCGATTATCTTGCGCAATCATCCAGGTACAGGCCCCCATGGTAGCATTCTCGGGATAGCTGAGTCCAGTCTTGCTGATCCATGCCTTTCTGAGACGGGTTGGTATCATGGTCGGGACAGTTTTTTTACCACCCTGTGCGCACCCAGCAATAGCCAGTTGCAACACTCCGTCGAGCGAGGTAGGATGCACAATATGGGGTTGAGGGTATTGGCTGGCCGGCCATCGGAAGAGTTTGATGTCTGCTTTGGCTTCGTTGTTGGCACCAACCGCGCCGCCGAGAATTACCTGGAATGTTGGACCAAAACTAAAATGGCTGTTGTCCAGACCCTCATAGAGCGCAACCGGATCGATAGCTCTCTGGAAAGATCCGGCCACCGCAGCTTCCCTTTCTCGGCTTGTTTTAACCTCCTCCAATACCTCATTCGCTTGATCGACTTCGCTAGGGTTTGTTTGGTACTCCACACGGATGAAGCCCTGACAACATTCATACCATTGATTGTTCTCGTAGGCGCAAAGCCTGAATTTATACCATGAACTAGCAGCGGTAGACGCGTCATGGAGCTGATATAGGGAAAGCTGAACCTCAATACCGGTGGAATCTTGTGGGATAGTGAGCGACCTTTCGAATAACGCATCCTTAAGTTCAAATCCGGCGATTGTCTTAGTTGCATCCGCCATTTGATTAGCAGCCTCAATCGCCATGACAAGCATCCCAGCTGCTGGATAAATGACCACCCCGTTGATCTGTTCGACCTTGTCAGAAAATGGAAGACGGTATCGAAGACGATGAGGGGTTACCTACTACGTGGTCCTCAACCCAAGGCATATCGGCGACGCGGATAATGTTCCGCCACTTTGCCTCCAAAGGATTCCAGTCCGGTACCGGTTTGCCAAGAAGATCCAGTTTATGCTGGTGATGACAGCGGAATCTCTTGCTGAGTCTGGTCTCGTTCCAATACCGCTTTGAATGGTCGAACGGGTACTCAGGCAAATCTGGCAGCGTCATACAGCGCTCATAACCCTTCACGTTTGGATGATTAATCTTTCCTAAATCGATAGGGTATCCAAAACATTTCAGTTGTCCGATCGACGTGAGCATTGACTGCATGGCCGAATTTTTCCTTGCCAGAAGCGAGGTGTAGCCAATGTTTGTTGCGCCTGGCAGCTCGGCCAAAATGTCTCGAATTGGTCCTTGTAGTGCGGAGTGGGGACCGACTTCTACCAGTACGCTGATATGGAAATGATTTCGGTGACTGAGGTCAAGCTTCTTCCGAACTCGCCGCGCTGACTGAGCAAATAGTTGTCCGACTGCGTCAGAAAATCTCACAGGAGATACGAGGTTCGAGACCCAATAACCCGGCGAGGTCAGCTCATTATCAGTCACTCTCTGTCCCGTAACCGAGGATACCATGGCGATTGGCTTCGGGAAGGCGCAGCCCTTTTCTATATCCCGGATCATACTGCTGTAAACAAGTGCAATGGCTCGCATGTGGGGAGAGTGATATGCGACGTCAACAAGCAGCTTACGCGCGAAGACCTTATCCTTATCCAGGGTAAACTTGAGCAAATTGATTTGAGCTATGTCTCCGGACACAGTCACGTTCTTGTGACTGTTGATGCATGCGACCGTAAGACCGCGGCTTCCAAACTTTCGAGCGATCTCATCGATGTAGGGCTGGACCTGGCTATCTGAAAGCCCCACGGCTATCATAGCGCCCTCGTTATCTTTGGACTTGGCGAGACTAGCTGCGTAAACGCCTCTGTAGTATGCAATTTTCCATGCAGCTCGAGCTGAGATCGCTCCGAGACAGTAAGCTGCTGCAATCTCCCCGGAAGAATGCCCAACCACCGCGGTCGCATGTACTCCAAAGCTGCGGAGGAGATCGACAAGTGCGACTTGAATTGCAGTACATGCCGGCTGGCTGAATTCCGGCCGGTTGATATCCGAGTGCTTGCCTTCTTTGAGGATTTCTTCGCGAAGACGCCACGGACAGCCAAGTTCGTGCAGATAGTCCTCGGCCTCCATAAGGCTTCGCTGGAAAGCTGTATAGCTCATCAATTCGCGGCCCATTCCTGCCCATTGAGCACCTTGGCCCGTAAAGATAAAGCCCAATGTTGGGTCCGAAATAGATTTTTGGGCGGGAGAGAGGCTTAGGTCTAGCTTTTGCAAGTCCTCCATGGAACTCGCAACCGCGAAGGACTTCCAAGGAAAAGATGTCCTTCTGCAGGCGAGGGTGTATGCCAGATTGTCAAGATAACTCTCGAATCGATCCGGAGTCATGTCAAGCCTAGAAAAATATGATTCGTATTCTGCAGCCTGTCGTTTGGTTCCCTTCTCATCACTTGCCGAGAACATCAGGAGCTTCGGCTTGGAAGATTGGATCCCCGGGCTGTTGGAACTGCCGTCGTTGTTCCCCAGAGATACCTGCTGGATGGCTGGCTCCAGAAGAGGAGACTGGTTGCCGTTCACGCCTTGCCAGAAAGATATTTGATGCTCGGCTGATCCAAGAAGTGCTCCAACATCCTCTGGTGGAGTATCTTCATCGGTGATGTGATTGCCGTTTAAGCCGTTTTGCTGGATGGCTGATCCAAGGAGCCCTTGAGTTGACGGTGGATCTTGAACAGTGATGTGATTACCAACCAAGCCATGATCGTGAAGGCAATGAAACACATCATCAAATATCGCATGAGCATTTGTGCCGCCGAAGCCGAACGAATTCACTGACGCCCGACGGAGGCCTCTTGTTGGCCATGGTGTTGGCTTGAGAGGGAACTGAGTAAATTGTTGGTTAGAAAATCTTGATATCTTGGGAGGAGTCAGCGGCGGCATGATTTACCTTGATTCTCAAGAATTCGGTATCGATCTTGGGGTTTGCCTGTTCGAAATTCGCGTTCGGGGGAATTATCGCCTTTTCAAGAACCAAGATTGTCTTGATCACCCCGGCTAGCCCACTTGCTCCTTCAAGATGCCCGATGTTGCTCTTGACGGCGCCAACATACAATGGATCGTCCGATGTCCGGGCCCTACGGAACGCTGTTCCCAGAGCGTGGGACTCAATTGGATCGCCAACTGGAGTTCCAGTACCATGCGCCTCGAAGAACCTTGTGGGTTGCATGCTTAAGCCTGCCCGGTCGTAGGTTTCTCGAATCAGAGTCTCCTGTGAAATGGGGCTCGGTTGGGTGATCCCTGGGGTATGACCATCTTGATTGCTGCCGGTGTTTCGAATTATTCCACGTACAGTATCTCCATCTCGAAGTGCGTCCGATAATCGCTTGAGGACCAAGACAGCGAATCCCTCGCCCCTCGCATATCCATTGGCTCTGTGGTCGAAGCTATAACATTTACTGTCGGGAGATAGCACGCCTAAGTCTGCCAAGGCACGAAACATATCTGGCGCGAGTATTAAATTGCTCCCGGCCACAATACTCTGCGAATAGTCAGACAAATACTCTTTGAGCCAATCGGAAATAGAAAGAGGATAAACAAACCATCTCAGTATCGCCGCTGACCAACCCTTTGCAGCCGAGGTCTAGACATACCAAGCTGCTAGAGCATGCCGCGTCTACGTTCACGCTGTTTCCAGTGAAGTTGTAGAACCAACTGATACGGTTAGCATTTATGCAAGGTTGAACACCCAGTGTGGTATTCCTTCCGGTTTGCTCCGAGTCCTTGAAGCACATATGCTCCCAGTCGCTATTGAAGCAGCCAGTGTATACCGAAGTCTTTGTTCCAGCGACACTTTCGAGAGGCAATCCAGCTAGCGTAGACTACACGTTAGCTATCTCTGCAATGTCGAGGAGATTGCGCATTTGCTCACCACTTTCCAAAGCTTTGTAAGTATATTCCAAAAGTCCTCTCTGTTGCGGATCCATTACCGCTGCCTCAGCAGCTGTAATCGAGAAGAATGGCGCGTCAAACGCGGCGAGGTCATCCCGAATAAAGTGCCCGCCTCTGACAGCAATCTGTAGTTTTTGTTACCCATGATTCATGGGAAGGGAGAATGGTGAGCTTACTTGACCTTGCCTGTTTGTATCCGGATGGTAGATTGCATTGATGCTAAGCCGATCCTCAGGAACTTCAGTCCCGGTATTTCGCCTTTCCATCAAAGCATTCCAGAAAGCCTCCGAAGAAGAAGCTTCCTGCGGAAACCCGAACGAAAATCCAACGACGGCCACAGGTTCGAGCAAATCTTGGTCTTGAGACCATTGGACAGGGTACTGACCTGGCGAGGCAGGGGAACCGGAGCCAGAAGACCAAATGTCGGCAGTAGCGGTGGGAGCCATGGTGGTTTATCTGACGAGTAAACAGTTTGATGAGTAGATAAGTAGGATAAAAGGACAGATTTTCGTGAGCGGGTGGGAATAGGATTCGTAGACTGAAAAAAGAGGGGGTGTTTATGAAAGGACCTCAGCCTTTCCTTGAAGTTGAGTGTGTATGCAAGCTTAGTTGATAACTTGAGTAGGCCGATGTGGTTATCCTAAGGATCTGCTTGAAGTGACCTAATATATTAAGTCATATACCGGGACTTCACAACAAACACCGGGCCAGACCGGGCAGGATTGGTATGCCCATGACCATTTCCTGCTCGACGACCAATATAGCTGCGCCGCAACAAAGGCTCACCGCTGTTCCTCTTAGCAATCAAAAACAACACACCACCCCCACCTCTCGCTGCTGCACAGAGGTTGGGGGTCAAAGAGTGGATCAAATCCGCGTGTCTATCATTTGGGCGACAGAAATGTTCAGTCTCGAATCTAACATATACTTGCTTTTTCGGCCAAACGCTTCTGTCGCAGCACTATAGATCTTGCTCACACATCTCTACCCGACCGAACCCCAGTTATCCTGCGTCCAATTGAGTTGTTAAATGCCTCATGCAACTCGGACAGGCTATTTTCAAGGTACGGCGTGGCATAACTTTCGGCTTTCCTCGTATTTCCCACGCCTGATGTTGGCTGACAGATCCCGATCGACGCCCTGATACCCCGGCACGCGGCAGGAAGCCGGGATCGAGGCTTAGGTGAGATCTCAGATGCCCATCATTGTTGGGGCACAGCCGTTATCGGAGGGGAGCGGGTTGAGTTCCGAAACAGCCGCCACGGACGGCGACCTGCATGACGGGCGCTAAGGATTTTTTACCCCCACACCACCTCAACTTGGTTTTCTGCAGATGTCAAGAATTTAATTCGTCAAGCTCTCACTTCGCTTCGCGCGGACCTCTCATTCAGCAGCCGTGCACTGTTGGACTTACGGACTCGAGCATAGTTCGCACCAAATCGTCTCACCTGGTCTTCCGCTATCCTTTACCCTATCAAGAATCTCCCGCAGAAGACATTGCATAGCCCCCATCTTGCTCTGTTCGGATACTCAAGATACCTGTCACGACTTGTGATACTTCAATGATAACCTTCTCGTTCGGTCGTCGCGCCTGTTGGTCGTACGACTCAAGGGAGACTGTTTGTCGTGTGCTCATCATACTTAATTAAGTCTACTCTATACGATCTACGTTCTACACATCAACACAAGCAGGTTGCCTACATACGCGCTGCTCCACACTAGTTACTTCATTTTGCCCCTCGGTCTGTCCTACCACCTAGTTAACCCGGTGAACTCCACGCAAGATGCGTTTTCTCTGTCTTCACGGCGTTGGCACAAACAGCCAGGTATTTTTCCCTATGACCGCCCGCGTTTGCAACCTCCCCTCAAAGGGACTGACAATGGCTTGTTTAATCAGGTCTTCGAAACGCAGATTGGCACGTCGTCTTTACTCTATCTCTGATTTGACTGCTTGGCTGATAGCTCCCAGCGACTATTCGATATGAGATGGAAGGCCACCATACGTTTGAATTTGTAGAGGGAACTACGCCAGTTGCAATTGGAGCAGGTATGCACGCAATGTTCTTTCTTCTTGCGTCCCTGTTTAGCATAGTATTCGACACTGAGTTCTTCACAGAAATCAAAGCCTATTATCCCTCAACCGACACCTACTTCGAATACTGCGATCATCTCTCCCCCTCCAGCGTGTCGACCGCCCTCTCGCAGCTCGCCACCTACGTGGAGCTCGAAGGTCCCTTCGACGGCGTAATCGGCTTTTCCCAAGGCACCAGCATCGCTGCCACTTATCTGATTCAATATTCCCAGCTCCATCCCTCTTCGCCCCTCCCATTCAAATGCGCAATTTTTTTCTCCTCGGGCCCACTCCTGGATCCGGAGGTCCTAGCCGAAGGTGGATGGAAGATAATCGAACCGAAGAAGTCGGGGCCTGTGTTGAATCTGCCTACTGCACACATCTGGGGTCGGAATGATTTGAATTTTCCGGGGTGCGGTGAGCTGTTGTTTAAGCTTTGCAAAGAGGAAAATAGGAGCGTATTCATTCATGATGAGGGCCATGACATTCCAGGAGCAAGGGCTGGAGATGCAGTGCAGGGGGCTGTGAGAGCCATCAGGAGGACAGTGGATAAGGCGTTGTTAGTACAGTAGAATAGTTGGTAGTACCCGGATTGGGGTGGCTACGATGAATTCCATTCATATTCGAGACCTTCATAACGTCCATTCCAATAGACTTTTTACTTTTTTTCTCGTAAAACCTTGCCGCCTATTACAGACGACGTTGAATAGGCAACAAACCATGGCGGGGGGGCCGAGGGGCGGGTATGTTAGGCAACGACATGAAGCGGGGATCTTTTGTTTTTCTCGTGGTTAAAACAGCGAAATTTTTACTGGTTCGCTAAGGATCTCGAGATCGGAACAAAGGAAGGCGGAAAGCAGATAAGAGGCGGAGTTAAGACAACATACCCCGATAAAGATAGTCAGTTAACGGGTCGGACTGCCGGCGGGATGACTGCATCTGCCGGAGGGTTTGCCAACAACCAAACCCTGGCTGAGTTGGTGCAGCGGGGGCGGTGTGGAGTGCGGCAAGGGTCGTTGAGCGAGGACACCGGATTTTCATGGAGAAAAGTTGACGATTTGCGAAACCACAACTTGACAACGCCACCAACACAACCGATGGCCCCACCAACAAAACGGCAACTCCGCTAGCCCAAGCGAGCCCAAGGCTCAGCGGGCTGACACGCCGAGATCGGCGGCTTCATCAACGATGATGCCCTAAAATTATTCTGCATTGATCGAGTGAGTAAGCAGAAAGCCCATGCGCAGCTGAGTCCCCAATGCACCAGAGCTACACCGCCAATCCCACAAGCAGGAATGGAAATCTGCTGTTGCGCGGAAGGCGTTTCCATTTCTAGCGGGATTACCGTGTCCCATGATTCCTTACACGAGACACACCACGTTGCTTTTGGGAGCTTAGCCCCCACCAAGTGCGCCCGATGTCACCCGTCCAGCATTCGTAACAGCCCACCCTTAGGAGTTAGTTGGCAGCCAGCCAGCCTCCAGCCAGCCATCCGACGGGACTTTCAGCTGGGCGGTCAAGCTAAGGCGCTGCAAGCTGGATGCTTAACTGGAAATAGACACCTTGCTTGCTTTGAATTGTGGAAGGGATGTCACTTACTGAATCATGGTGACCCTCGGTAGTTATCGCCACGCGAAATTTTGGTCACCGCTGGTTAAGTGGATGCCTGACTTTCAGCGCACAATGCCCAAAGTAATCCCCAGAGCAGTTGCTCGTCCGCGAAAAATTAAATTCACACAGTGCAGGTCTGATTATCTTGCTGGCATGTAATCAGTTAGCATAAATATTTAAAATTTATTATTACATTCTTATCGCTGAGCCTTTGTGTAACGGAACACGACCTCATCAATGTGTCGCGTTGATATTTCATGGGTGGGCACTTGCTCTATGTTAGGGACTAAGGCGTTGCACGCTGAATGCCAGGCCTTGGCTTAACTAGCTATGGTGGAGCGCGGCACTACCAAAATTTTTGAGTGTGAATTGCGGTGTTACCAAAATTTCGCGTAGCAATACCGAGAGCCAACAATTTATTCATGATAGAGCAGTAGTTAACTAATTCCTATAGATCCCAAGTCATCCTTCACGATCACCATGCCTTATCAACCAGTCCTAAGTTGATTGCCTCTCTTCCAAAACAGCGCAGCAGCAGGAAATTGTCCCGCAGCAAGTCCGACCATAATCCTGAATTGAACGCGGTAGCATCGCGCAAATACTTCTTGGACCTGTCCCCGTACTTCTGGACTAAAGGTTGAGATAACCTCCACACGCTGAAGCAATGCGCTCAGCTCGCTCGGTAATAATATACCTCTAAGATTACTCTTCAGCATGCCATTCAGAACGCTAGACGCAATCGCCAGGCCAATGGCACCCCCGAGAAAGCGGAATTGGATTATGGCGCCGGTGGCTACGGCTGCGAGAAGGCGCAAATACGTCAGCATCGGCAGTCACAGTGTTAGAACAGTAGACACAGGTTTATGTAGAAAGAATCAGGTGCTCTACCAATATCTCTAGGTTCCACCACATACGGTGTTGTGATCACCAAGATTCCAAATGTCACGCCAATACCGGCTCCAGCGAGTACTTCATATCCGTAAGCTGCGGTGGGAATGGCTCCAGTGATGGGGAGCATTGCTAGCAACGCGAGGCCTGACACGTGGAGTGTTGCGCCGAGAATAAGAAGGTAGACAGGCGGGATTTTTAACTTTGCGCATGCCATGGTAGCTGCAGCAGAGCTGAAAGCGGCGACGAAAGAATACGGAATGAGGCGGATCCCAGCGCCAAGAGCGGAAGTGCCGGACACAGCTTGAAACCGCTGAGGAAGGGAGACGATGATGACGTTGTAAGGCATGCCAACGAGGAATGTCGTTCTATGGCCAGAAAATTTTCATGTAGCGTCAGAAATAAAGGCTCTGCATGATGACAAGATATGGGTTCATTGGAGTGTACATACATGAGCATCCCCATCCAAGGCCGATTGTAGAAGAAACGCCATGGAAAAATCGGCTCTTGTTTCCGCTTGTCGTTGCTGATGTACCATTCCCATGCAAGAAAGGCAGCCCATGAGAAGGCGGAGAGTACAAGACGTGCAACCGTAGCTCCGGAGGACCAGGAAGACTCTATGGTCGCGTCTAACAATGAGGTCACAAGCAGAAGAGAGCCCCCTAACAACAGGACAGCGCCCACAAAGTCAAGCCTCTGCAAGTTTTCGAGGAACCTCCTGCGTGACCCAGACGCAACCACCAGCGAATCCGCAGAAGCCGAACCGAAATTCGCAGGCATAGCAATAGCCAGAAGCGCTATTGCCACCGCGCCTGAAGGGAGACTATACATATAATTTCAGATCAGCCAAGTTTCCGCTTAACAGGAAAACCACGTACTTCAAATAAAACACCCATCTCCACGTCGAATTATTTACAATCACACCCCCGAGCAACGGACCCGTCAGCGCTGCCAACGCAACCACGATGGACATCAAACTCCCATACATGGGAAATTTAGCTTTCTCTACCATCTCGTAGACGGTCAGGATGGACATTGAATAAGCCCCCGCAGCACCAATGCCTTGAAAAGAACGGAATATAATCCTATGTCGCTATTCAGTATACAATTTTTTTTTTTTTCTTTTTCGCGGGGGGGGGAGTTCGCGTCGTCGGAAACGAGAAAAGACTTACAGCTGAGTCAATGTGTACGAGGCTCCACACGCTGCGGAGAAAACGACGAATATTATCATGGTAGCGCTGATGGCTAATTTTCGGCCGATGATATCGCTCAGTTTACTCCAGATGATGATAAAACCTAACACCCGGCACAACACAACAACTCAGCAAAATTCCCTCCCCCCCGATAACGACCGAAACTCCCAGGGGAACATCCAGCACATACCGGTATAAGTGACCAGATATCCCGTAACGACCCAACTCGCCTTCTCAAACCCATGCAAGTCATTCGTGACGGCCACCAACGACGTTCCAATTATCGTGACCTCGAGATTAGCGAGATATAAACACAGCAGCACCCTAAAAAACCAAACATTTCCAACCAACCCCGTCAGCAAATAAACTTATTCCCCAAAAAGTCTCCAGAGTCCGCAAAGACCAGCTATAAAAATAAAATAAAATAAATAAATAAATAAATAAATAATAAATAAATCAAGTCAAGATCAAAATTGAAATTGAAAGAAGGATGGGGTTGTTGGAAGATCGTTCTGGAATAGACTCACCCGATGGTCGTAAAACGGAGCCGCCATCCCGTCAGAGGAACGGGCGATAGCGTATCATCAGAGGACGCCGCACTCGAAGCAGCATGCCCAACCCCACCAACCTCTCCAAAACCAACTGGCAATTTTTCGACATCCAGTCTCGCAATCGAAGAGTCGACTGGGGATTTCTCGTCAGCCATGTGGACACCACCGGTATCGAGTAAAATTTGGCAGTGAAATGGGATGCCGGGACGCGTTGATGAAGAGGAGGTGGTTTTTAATTTTTAATTTTTAATTTTTGGGAGGGGGGGGGTGGAGAGAGAGAGTATGGATAGGCTATATCTTGATATCTTAACGGTATTTTGAGGGGGGGGGGTTGTGTGGATTTCCTTGGGGTTGATGGCTGCAATGGGGGGGAAGGGAGGGGAGCTGGTTATGATGATTTATCTCGTTTTTTTGCTCCATATAAAAATTATACACTGTGTAGATATGCGTTCTGCTTGGTTGTTCTCGCCCTAGTAACTCGGTATCCTATCGCATCACTGAGCCTGTGCCATCATCTCATGCTCCAGTGTTGTTTATTTTTCCCTTTTCGGGTGGCGTCCGCATCTCCAACAGTTGGGGCCTTTTCGGGCCGCCTTGGGGGTCCAGTCACAGGTCTGGAATTCTCACGTCAGCTTGTCGGTTGGAAAACCATCCGGCAATTCGTTTCGGGGATAGAGAAACTTTAGCCCGTTACCGCCTCTGCACGACATCCTGCACGACATCCTATCCTGGTCCCGACGGATCGCTTATCAGGCTCGCATTCCCTCACGCTGCCGATGGTGCCGGTTGGCCCCCGCCCCCACTTGTTCCTAGCTACCCCTGCAACATTCGATCCGCATGCACGGGCTAGATTCCCGATCCCGCATGTTTTATACGCGAGCGGTGGGGAAAGGTAAACCAACGACCGCGATTCTGATATTCTTCAGCAATCGGCCTGTCCGGGCGAAATCGGGTGATCGCTCCACATTTCTGCGTCAGATTTTTGGGGGCTCCACGATCATCACATGTTGCAACTGCCGAAGCAGAATTGATGGATTACATGCATGTAGTGTGAGACATCGCTGGGCCTAGCGTTCTTTCTAGCTAACCCCCCACCTCGATTTTAGGCAGCCGCGCATTGAAATCCCGGATTGAGTCTACTACACCGTGCGCCGACCCAACGTATACCAGCACGGAATGACTCCCACTCAGCCGCTCATGACTAGGTGAAAAATCCCCAATCAGGAATAAGATATGAGTATGGTGGGCGAGCTGCATCGCATGGTAAAATTCTTCGATAAGGACATGATCCCCCCTCATAATTTGAATAGCATATCGTATGCCTTCCAAGCCTTCTACTAATCATATGGTGGACGGATGTCGGTACGTACACTCTGCCATTTGGGGCCACTCCGTGCATTGGCCACACCCCACCAAAAACATTTTCAGGTTTCCAATACCCAATGGTAGTGGTGCGGTCGCTGGCCTTAGTACCGCGAAAGCCTATAGTTTAGCTAGGCAGCTAACTACCACCACTGAGAGCGTGGCACCCGACTTTCTGTGCTAAATTTCTCAATTCCTCTTGCAATAGGAAGTCTCGCTGATAAATATCATTGGTGGGCAGTAAAACAATGCGTGCACAAGTCAAGTCCGAGTTGGGAAGGTTAGATGATGTTTAGACAGCATTATAACTACAGTTAGGTATATAGCTAACTGTAGGTGTGTTGTCGGCTCCTAGAAGTTTTCTGGTGGGGTGCCATGTACAGTGGTAGCCAACCTCGCTCCGGGGACACCATTTCGCTACACGGATCTGGATACACCAGTTGGACACACCGCTCTTTCACCTGCATACCGACCACTGGCTTACCGGGCGCCGATGATTCTTCCTATAGTTCGGCCTTGCCCACATTTTACTTTTACATGTGTTACTATATACGATTTCGTGGAGCCCACATCCTAGCCTAGAACTATCATTAGTGTTGGTTAGAATATTTGCGGGCAACGCACAGCGAGAGAAGACAGACTTTAGGATATCAGATACCAATATAAAGCTTGCTCAACTATTAACAACCAACCAAAACCTACATCTTTCCCGAAAGATATTTTACAATAGTGAGCAGCCTATGCCTCGAAAAGGTGATGAAACGCTAGATGGTTTGTTTTTAGCACTTGAGCAAGCTGGATTTCATAATCATACTCGTTATGCTTATACTATCAATCACCAAACTGGTATCTACAGCAGATGCGCGTGAATTAGAATAGATTTTCTTTTGTTCTAGTGATCAAATTCGACATGCAAAGCATTTCTCAAGTGGATTTTTACTTATAATGAATGCTACTTTTGTTACAAACAAGCTTAAAATGCCTTTATCAGTTCAATTAGCTATTACAAATATTGGCATGTCAGTTCCCTATTGCTTTTTTCGTTTATCCGTTCCGAGTCTGAATCTGCATTTAACTTTATATTCGATTGAATGAAGGATCTGTTCTGGGAGGATTGTAAGCCGCCTCAAGTGATATTAGGTGATCAGTTTAAAAGGCTTGATTTCATCGATGGCATCCAGTTAGGCCTAATTCGACACTAAAGCTATGTGAATGGCACGCTGTATCTGATATCAAGAAACGACTAGCAGATTCAAAAGGATATACAAAGGCTCGCCGGGACGATCTCAATTCATTCATCTGGGCCTATATGCGTTCAATGGATATGGATTCACTAAACGCCAATTGAACTGCACTTCTAGATCAAATTCTTGAACCTGAATGAAAATACCTTCAAGAGAACTGGATGCCTAAGGAAGAGCAAGTTATTGGGGCATATTTTCTGTCCGGGACGTCAAGTCGCTCACTTCATGAATTCGCCACTTGATTCATAAGGACTTGATGAATTGCTGTCCGAGTGATCAAGTGGATAAATAAATTCGTTAAATTCAATTTAAATAACATAGTTGGTACGTTCTATCCCAGCCGTATGATGCTACCATTTACTGATACTGCTTCATCACTATCTAATTTTGTTTCTCCTGCATTCTGTCCTGCCAATGATTCTACTTCCTGATCTAGAGCAGTACGCGTCCCAGCCCTGGCCCGTCTTGTTGGTCGCGATGTAATGGCCAATACTCTTTTGCGCTTTGTTGGAGCAGTTGTTGGTGTATCAGTTATTGGTATTGCATTTGAGGGTGTAAATACCACTACTGTAGGAGTTTGCGCCAAAGGTATTGTTAGGGACGTAGCAATTCCATCAAGATCCAGATTCCCGCAGTTGTGAGTATCGACATGGTAATGCACTGAGCATTTTTTTCATTTTCTTAATATACTGACAAGGAAGTTTGCAAACTCCGTGACAATTGCATGATAAAGAATTCTTAGGTCTACCAGATTCGAGTACTACCGCCGTTCGTATCGTCAACTTTGTTGTAAGGTTTCCAATTCGTACTTCCATTGCTTCTCCAGTAATTCGATCAACTCGACTGATGTCTCCAATTGGATAATGGCTACTGAGTATCCCATTTCGGCACTGGGGCTAATAATAATTTTTATATACATGTTTGACCACACGGCACTCTAGTCTGGTATTGTCCAATGTCGACCGTGAAATTTAGGAATTTTAAGTGTTACAATGTCTCTAGATTCTAAACGGTAAGGAAACTTTTCCATGATTTCTTAAAATCATATCTGCCAACACGTTTGCGTTGTGTGTCTGAATTTCTTTTTCTATCCTAATCTTGGGGCCTACACCACACAGCGAGCGGAGAGTCTTTACCCGACACTTAAGAGTACACTTAATGCTCAAATTTCTTTAGAAGAGACACGTAGGCATCTTGGAAATAAGTTGAAGTCAATTTTTCTTAGTATCGAGGCCGAAGAAAGTAGGAGCTGGAAGGATGCTCCTCGAATTCTTGGTCGACAAGGATTTCAAGACCTTATCGGCAAGATTACGCTGTACGCATTGGACTTACTGGCATTAGAATGGGAAGCATCACGCGATCATTCTCTAGATTGGATGGGAGGTTGTTTAAATGGATGCGACTTACCTATTCGCTTTGGCTTGCCTTGCCGTCTTTGGATGGTTAGAGCAATGCGCGAGCAATTTCCAATTCCCTTGTCTCTTGTTCACCCTCGCTGGTGGCTTCAGTGACCTGCCTTTATACCCGATGATTGGATCATGGGTTATATGATACTCGTTTGGCTCTACGTCCAGCCTTTATTGATCAATTCCAGAATCATGGTCGTCAACTAGTTCTCGAATCAGCGACAGCAGCTATCGAATTTCAGCAAGTTCTTCCTCTCGAGGCCGCAGAGCGTGTGGCAGACCTAGTAAAGCAATCAACGAATCAGATAATAGAGGGGTGTCGGTATGTCCACACCCTTTTTTGGGGCGGCCACTCCGTTTTGTGCGGCCAATCCATTTTTGCGCGATAATTCACCACGCGACATCTTGAGCATCTTGGAAGAGTGACTTCATTTTTTAGAGAACATAATACCTAGAATAAAATAACTCTTAACCCGTATTCCTACTTCTCAAACTATAGCTCATTACCGATTTAGTCATTCCAGCAAACCCAGACTCCTTTGACCATAAGGGAATGGGGCCTCGCCATTTGATTGCTGTAATCTCAGAATCATGGCCGTCGCTATCATCAGGAGTAGGCTCATCATTAGCTGCATCGCGAATACAACTAATGATGCATTGTGTAGTGAGGCGAGGAGTGGCCACGCAAAACAGAGTGGCTGCCCCAAAAAGGGGTGTGGACATACCGACACCCTAATAGAGAACGAAAGGGCTATTCTTGAACGCGAGCGAGCGCACAGAGCCGCAACACCACCCCAAGCGATAATTTGCGTGACCGCCTGACACGGTGTCCATAGTATATAAAATAAATTAAAATAAATTCAATTGCTTCATTGAATACAAAAGAGTTCTATAACGCTGGCGTTCTATTGTGACTTTCACGACAGAAATCCGGTCGGGAGCATCTCCGCGAACCCGAAAAATCCAGAGCGCGGGCGACGACCGCCAACGTTCTTTCCCGCCAACCGGCAACCTCCGCAAAAAGCAACCACCCATCTCGACTTTGTTCTTTTTTCCCGGCGAGCGACTCGTGATCTGACCTCGCAGAGGCGGGGAAGAAGCTGCGTTTGCAATCGGCTTTGATGATAGATATCCCAACCCGCCGTCAGCACCGCCCGCTTTCCCGTCGACAAGATAAATAAAAATGCGGTTCCTCCTCGTCTCCGTTTTCGTCCGGCTCTCTCTCCTCGCTCTGCTCGTCGCTTCCACGGTCGGATATCCCTGGGACGGCGTAGAACCCACTGCAAGTGGGAGCGACGAACCGGATGGAGTCTTCGGATGGACGCCGAAACCTACGGGCGCGCCGGGGGATGGGGTGGTGTTGGAGTCGCTGCTTAGGAGACAGGCTACGCAGCCGCTGAATGTCTGTGGGTATGTTGATGGGATATTCAGTCAGTGGTTGCCTGCATTTCCTCTTTTTGTCTGTTTTCGCGTTTTGCGAGGGCGGTGGGTGGGACTTTGACTTTGGTCGACACTGACGCCTGAATCTATATCCTAATAGCGAGCTCTATTGCCTGCGAGGAGACATCGCGCACATGCGAGTTCAACACCGTCCTCAGCGCCCAAGGCTGCTGTCTTGGTTCGGACGTAATAAACTGCGGCTTCTTCGCCACCTGTATCCCGTACTCCCTCCTCTCCGCATCATGCAACGCAGCTTGTTCCTCAAATCGATATATAGCGAAATGGTATGTCGTCCTGTAGGGGGGGATTGGTTGGTTGGTTCCCCTGTTGTAGATATGGCGGCTGATGGTGTGGGGTTTGGGGATAGTGATGCGACCAGTCCAGAGTGCTATGCCTTTTTGTATCCGGAGATGGGGTATACTAGTTGGGGATGTCAGTCGACGAGGACTACGTATTTCGTTTACCTGACGTATGGGGGTGAGATCTCCACCTTCATCACAATTAGCTCAAGCACCAGCACCAGCACCAGCACCAGCACCAGCACCAGCACCAGCACCAGGAGCACCACCACCAGCAGTAGTACCACCAGCCCCAGATCGGCCTCCCAGTCCAGTTTATCCTCCTCCACAGTCACAACATCAACCTCTTCCCCCACCCAAAGCCCAATGCCAACACCTATTGGCGCCATCGTTGGCGGGGCGGTAGGCGGCATCGCTGTAATTGGGATTACCATCGCCATAATCGCCTGGATGCTTATTCGCCGACGGAGAGATCAAGCCCCTCCGGGTGCTCCTGCGACGGGCTACATCCCGCCATCCCACCCAACTGGGCCTTACCCAATGCAGCCCCAGGTGTCAGCAACACAGCCAGGGGGCGCTGCTACTTATCAGTCCTACAACTCGCAGCATGCGTACCCCTATGGCAGTGGCTATCAGGGACCGCAACAACAGCAGTATCAAGAAGCATATAAACTTTCGCCGCCTCAATCGCCGTCTCCGGATGGGCCGGGGCCTATCTATAGTGCCCTTGGGGGTACGGCCACAGGTCCGCCACATGGGTTTGACGAGGCGGGATATGATGAGGTTACCCGCCCGACACGTTAGGAATTTTCAAGAGTTAATCTGGGGATGACTTCTGTTTCCGTGTTTGCGGGGTTCTCTTTTGGGTGGTTGGAAATTTAACGATGGGAGATATGGCTGGGTGGAATGAATCCATAGTGTGTAGTTGCGTTTAAGTCCCTTCTCAGAGCTGTGTTTCTTGTAGGTTCTATTCTTCCTCGTGGGTCAGCCAACCGGCTTTAAATGATGCAACTTAGCAAAGCATACGGCTCGAACATGAAAGGTGAAAAATGTTTACTCCGCCCCGCTTCTCGTAGCACCACACATAACTATCCTAACCTTCTAACTAATTGACATTTCAAGATCACAGTGAGATTCCGAATAACTAGCAGCCTACTCAATCTGTGGCCCCTATTAACCCGAAGGGCACAGTGAGGCAGAACCGATTTGGTCGACATCGACATGAGTCTACTGCAGAATACCGCAGCAAGCACCTGAATTGGGGCGTTTCTCATTGTTATAGAACATAGTCCCAGGGGTGCCATAGCAAGGTATCGACACGTTGCCTTGGAATAATGACTGCGATATAGCTATGAGAATGTCGCGTTTGAGCATTGCTGTGATGGACGTGGAGCATTGTGCCTTGACAAATGCGATTCTCTAGGCAGGAGATCGAATGGCCACCAACCAATGTAATGTGATCAGACTGTGCTCGATTTCGCCAAAAAAAAAAAAAAAAACAGCTGGCGGCCGACCGCACGTCTGGTTAACTTTAGTTAAGCGTAGAATACTTTGGAGAGAAAAAGTAGTTTTTGTTGGAATCGCGCAGACCCCATTAGATTCAGAAAGTTGCCTGGTTCACCAATGAGACATCGGCTTGTCTGGCTAACTACTGCGGTCTTATCAACGAATCAACCAACGTGAGAGGTTCCAGCCATGTGCAGCCCATCGTGGGATTAAATGCACATCCGATCATTGGACCAACAGCCGTGGCTTGGAAAGCCACTGATGTCCGCGACTGCAGAATTTGCCCATGGTCCGATCACGCGCAGCATAGGCACGAGACGACTCGGGAATCTCCGTCCCATCCAGCATGCTTTGTTTTTTTGTTTTTTTTTGCCCCCTCGGCCTTCTTCTTCCATCCCAAGACCCCGCACCCCGCAGCCCCCGATCCAGAGATATCTCGAGGATTGGAATTCGGATTCAGATTCACGACTGCGAAGTTCACAGGGCGCGTTGTCAATCCCCAGTGTCGATCTTCGGGCTCTTCCAGTATATCTAGCGCTCTGGATAGCCGATCTCGGTTTCTCGGAGAACAGATCGCCATGCCTATAGATGTGAGGTGGCATCGTGCTCACCTCTTGATTATATTTGGCTTTCAGTTCTGTTCATCGCTTATTCTGATATCCCTCAATGCGCATTTCGAGAAGATCTGGCGATATGTGGTACTATCCCCTTTCAGGTGAGTACAACAGGCATCGCATCTACCCCTAGCTTCCCGGACATCTGTCAGGTAGTGGCGTCCACGTCATATGATCCAATAATGAGACTGATGTTAAATCGTTGCCTGCAGTATCTATTGCTATCTCATCTCGGGCATCGCTCTATTTAGCGTTGTGGTTCACACCATCTGCTACATCACGGGCTGCTTGAGACCTGGTTGGGTTATTGGCGTTAATACTTTCCTCACCCTGGCATGGACAGGATCTATTCCGATGTACATCATAGGAAGCAGATTTGGAGTTCTCCAGATTCAGTATGACTGCCAGGGACTTTATGATACGGATTGGTGCAATATTGATAAATTCGCGATAAGTTTCCTACCATTCCTTACCATCTCCATGTAAGTTTGTCCTGCAAGGCCCTCACCATGACAAACCACTTCCAACAACCTGACCACCTCACTCGATGCCGATGACAAACAACTAATTGTTTGGTATGAAATCGTGTAGGGCACTCAGCCTCTGGCTCTCTATATTCGCTTGTGTTAGTAGCCACCGGCATAGGTTGGACAGAGCAATGGCCGGATACATTGCTTCGCAGAATCCAGGCTACCCTCCAGCCTCACAGGTGGTCTACTCCAGGCCTCAGCTACAATCGCCATTGCAGGATCGATGGTCACTACCGCCACCAGTGTCGCCGGGAATTCAAGACCCGCAGGGAATTCAAGACCTAGTGGAAATTCAAGACACAACGCAACCTTTTTTCCACGAAGGCGCGGTATATAGGCCTGAGCCCCTGCACTTCGCCCGAGGATATCAGCATTCTCCTCTACAGAGCAAGAGTTAGACGATTCTTTTTCATATACGAGTTAGCAAGGACCATGCTTGATCAACTAGTCAACTTTGGTCAACAGATGCCCGAGTCGTAAGAACGAGAAAAATCGGTTCGTTAGGACCAATCCCAGTGTCTGCTCAACAAACAATGATCCTTTGTTTTCCCCTCCTCGTTTGTCCCTTTCCAGGAGTTCTCAAACTTCTTCATATCACACCTGTTTTGCCTCCCCCAGTATTATACGAGCCGACTTTTCATCCGGGTGGTTCAGCTTTAAGGAGCTTATTCGATTTGAACGTCTTCTCACGATAGCCTACTTCTTAAGGAGCTATCTCCTGACTCCACTAATGTACTACATCAGCCGCCAGTCACTTCTGCCTACCTATCCATCCCAGTTTCTTCTATCCTCGCCTAATCGAGGCAGAACCCGTCAGATAGCTAAAGAAAATATTCTTCGTTCATGAACAAAGTAGTCTAAATGTAAACCCACAGTGTGATCGCAATTTTATATAACAACCGTACAACATTTGCAGATGGCGACTGGTATTGCCACAGGGCAAAATGGTAGTGCCACAGATTCCGGTTAAAGCGACCCTAACCTGAACACTAGAAGTAGTCCCGGAACACCCACACAAATCAATTTTTCTAGCCTCGAGGCACGAATACTGCAATACACAAGTCATTGAAGTGTTTCATGCGTTCTTCCATGCTACTAAGACTACTCAATGCCTGAATTTGCCCCAGTCTTCTTGGACCTCCTTGGTCTAGATAGCCCTGGTAATGCGCCCTGTTAGGACGGGGTACCTTATAGCTATAACTGCCTATTTAGACCACTACGACAGTGAAATACCAACTCTGAGAGTTATCTTTTACCTAATATATTTAATTTCTGTGCTGGGTTTCTTCTGTCCTTTGGCAGTTCTGTTCTGTCTGGTTCGTCAATTTATCGACTTCGTCAATTAGATGGCTAACTTGATTAAGTGGTTGTCTAATTCATCAGCGGTATGTCCAATTGATAAACAGGACAGAATTGGTCAATTTCCATCTAAATCGTAAAGCAACCACAAAACACACTCCAAATCTTTAAGATCACCTGAGTCGCGGGGGTTTCCGCACCGACTGATCCCAAC
>JAJDMY020000392.1:0-39147 GCA_022345705.2 Sabuloglossum arenarium
GTCGGTGCGTCGTAGTCGGGGCACTTGCTTGACGAAGGGATCGCGCAGTCTATGGCTGAGGTCCTGCGGGGTGCGCTCGTACTGGCCAGTAGCCAGAAGATCGGCTAGGATATGATCGAGCTGGTCGTCTTTGATGAGGATGTCAATATTTTCGTGGCCGACCACTGCCAGACCCATCCACCGCATCGCATATTCTTCAACCAAGATGATCGGATGTTGGCGGGCTCTGAACACAGAGGCAACGTGGTCGAAATAGCCCGTCTGAGTGAGGGCCAATTCTTCTCCCTTTGGTTGTTCCTGGTTCTCCATTGCGGATTATAATCGTGTGAGATGAAGAGTATGCGATGCTTTCGGCGAGCAAAAGTGGGAGTCTCAACCAACTTATCGGTTGTTAAAGTGGCAGTAACTGGATGAGTGCCTAGCCTTGTTTCAAACGCTTGAGAAGTGTTCTTGGAAATAGTCGAAGATGTAGATAGTGGTATAAACTCATGTATTGTGGTAGTTGCACGGAAGTAGAGGGGCACCTGATGGCTGGGTGGCGTGACGTACGCGAGGTGGCAGCGCGTTTTGCCACTGCAGTATTTCTGGCTTGACGCGTCGTTCGCCTCCACTGACAACCCCGCCACCAACAATTTCACTGCACCCAGAACCCCGCTTCCATCAACCCTGCTGCACAACTGCTCACTTGTCCCCCCACCTCGCCTTTACTTTCGGTTGGTCTATCCGATGCCGTTCTGAGTTGATAACTTATACAAGGTACAGGTCCAAGCTCTTCTCGTCCCCCCACCACCCACCATGAGCAGCGACATCGGTCCCGGCATGAAGGCCGCACTGCTGGAGGCATTCACTGCAGCTGCCGGACTTCTGCCCCCCACCCTCCAAGAAAAGTTTGTCCTTGTTGGAGGGACATCAATGCTAGCGCTGGGTGGCAGCCGTAAGACGACGGATGTGGATATTGTCGTGACCGCGGAGGCTCTGAATGCCTTCCAAGAAGCTGCCACCCTCGACCCCCGTTTCTCCCAGGGCACGATGTGCACTTGGTACTACACCAGCACCACCCCCGGCATCGAAGACGTCTCCGTGGCTATTGAGTTTCTGGCGATGGGGGGGGGGATTTGCGCCGGTGATTCGCGCCGCTCGACCAGCGCTCGGTGGGTTTCGAGCTGGGTTGGGCGAGCTGATTTTGATGAAAGCACAAGCTCTAGACTCCCGCGCTGAAGAGAGGGACCGCGAGGATTTACGCTTTCTCCTAGACAAGATGGAGGCGAGCGAGGAAACTTTTGCGGGAGTAGAGATGGAAGATGAGGACTTGGAAGTCCTCAAGGATTCGGTTAGCGGTCTTGGTTGGCAATACTCTGCTCTGCTACAGAACTTGCTTCAGCGCGCTTGAGCGCAATTGTTCCTCTTCCTAGCTCCTGTTCTGTATAAGAGAAAAGAATAGAGATGAATATGCTTACACTTAACTGCCCCATGTGCTTATTACTGCAATGTGCCGCCCACATTTTGCCGCGTCTGAGCAGCGAGTTGATGGTAGAGGCGAGTTTTGACCTCTAGACATTACTAGCAAGTAATTTCCCTTGATGAGAACCCCGCCAGTATGTACTACTGCTGATTGTAGGGTCATCAGAGGCGTAAGAAGAAAGATTCTCTTCTTGTAGGACAATTTCACAAGGCCGCCGTCAAGCAGCTTGTGGACCTCGCCAATAGTATAGAGCCCCTGAACGAGAAGACAGCCGATCCAGGCACGGCCATTTCGCGCGGTCATCGTCCTCTAATCTCGCAGGTATCGGCGCGGAGATCCTGAACTAGTTCATTAGTTTCAACACGGGTCGAATTTGAGGGTGTTAGGTCGTATGAGTAACCTAGTATATAGTTGCGAGGAGTGGCGGAACCCACCCTCATCGTTCGATCTACCTACCATTCCCAAACTCATGCTTGCATACTCCTTACGGTGTGCCCTATCCCACTCGTGACCCTAATATTGGGCTTGCTTTGACTCATTCGCGGTTGTGTTACGCGTGTTGGCCTCATTCCGTTGGCCTCCCACCGATCACCATGGTAAACATGTCACTACAACTGCGCGATCCCAACGCTCCTCCCGCGGACGATATGGTGGTCGCCGGCCTCGAGGAATCTCCGCGAATACTCGACTATCTGAATAGGCTAGTCGGAAACACGTTTCGGGGTATTGGCCCCCCTGATCCGAGACCCGTTTGGTAGATTACTACATGACCAACCAGTCCCACCAAACCATCCCACCACTTCTCTTGCATAGACTAGTGAAAGTTGGCAAGTTTACCCTTCTAACCCCCGGTCAAGTTTAGCCAATCGGGCACTCCTTCTACCCAGTCACAATCTTGAGTCAGCAGACGAGGTGCAAGTGGTTGACGTAAGGGTGGTCGCTGAGGGGGGGTCATTTGTGCACGCTCAGTGTTATCCTTTCTGGCAAAGCCGAAGCTGCTGAACAGTTGCAAACAAATCGGCGGGCCGGTCCAGATGCTAGCATGGTCGTACATTCTCCTAACGTAGTAGCCCCCTATCCCTGACTGAGCTCGAACCTTACTGGTGCCAGAGGAATACATCTAATGCAGTTCGGAGACAAGGATTCCATGCCATGCACGAGCTCAGCTGGTGTGAAGGAGTAGAAATGAGGCATTCCTTCCTCCATGGCGTTACTGGAGGAGCGCTGCTATCCAATCAATCCTATGCTGCAGGTTCCTCGTCTGCATCTTTCGGTAATGCCGTGCTTGGAGCCCTCCATCCTCTTTCTGTAGCGATGCACTTAGAAATGCATACGTTCCCCCTCCCTCATAAACGGCCCCCTAACACTGCCAATGTATTTTATCGCCAGTTTAAAATAACTGCTCCTCAAGCTCCCAGGTCCCCCCCTTATGCACAGCCCTTCAACTCTGCGGATGTGCCTTGCAGGGGTTAGGGAAAATTACTATCCAATGGTGCCCCACCCTCAAAGCCTGCACCTTCACTGCAGGGTCCCCGTCGGGAAAGGGAAGTATGCCCGCATCATTCTAGGCTACCGTCTCATGCTTTCCCCGGTGCCAATAAGTAAATGCCTCGTATTTTGCCGCCTCCACGGCCACATCCTCTATCCAATCGACTTCGGAAACCGTATTAGCTCTGAAGGAGTAGAGTTGGTTGAGTTCGACCCCGCCTAGAGCTTGGACTTTAATCAACTCATCTCGTGCAACTGTGCAGCTCTGCCAGTGTGAATGGTACGAATGAAACAATTCCTGGCTCAGCGTCACCGGTGGGATGCTGTGTCTTGCTACATGAGTCATGGATCGTTTTAACGATACCGGGGGCAGGTCATGCATTCCGTAGGTGATTTGCAAAGATGGGTCTTTTAGCACATCTAAAGTGCTCCAGCCTATAGGGGTAGGAACCATGTCTGCCTTGTCCTGCAGCAGTCGATCTTTCCTGCGTCATCCCACCTGAAAGACCGAGACATCGAGTCTTGAGATCTCTTACAGGCGGTCTCAGTGTCACCGGATCGAAAGAGGGCTTCGGGGGTGAGATAGTTCGGAGTGAGCCGAAGGTCGATACGCACACTCTCTCTATTCCTTTTCCGCCAGGCTTAGCTAGTCGTAAGCGCCATTCACAAGTCCCTCTACCACACTATCAGCAGGGCCACGCTGCTCCCCTGCCTACTCATCCACGCCCTTGTTGCTAACTTTGCCTCCGAAAGTCCTCTGAAAACTCCTACACCGCCCCCCAGCCTCACTAAAGGACGTATTCGCAAGTCCTCTGCCGCGTAATCCATTGCAGGGAGACTAAAGTACTGTAGGTGCATTCTTGCGACACCCTGTTACTACTGTCGTGAAGTTTTCGTGTTGGTGGGTAGGAACGATGTTGAATTGGAGACGGCAGGTGAGCGAGCTTTCAGCTCGCTCCCCTGCCAAGAAACTAGCTCCACACTACCCATGTCGAAGGATGTAACTTCGTGGTTACCTGTCATATTGCTCGGTAAAGGATCAGAAGGCATATCGAGAAGGCATTGGGGATTGTAAGTGCTTTGGAGGAGGGTCTGATAACGTGGTCCAAGCGGAACTATGAGACACTGAATCCTTAATCTTCGTATCCCACTCAATCAGGTCACCTTCCCGCCATTCGAAAAGCAGTTCTATCGTACTCTCTGCAGGGTATGCCTCATGCTTCGCCACCGCATATAATCAACTGACGGCACTTGCAGCTAGTGCATGACCACCAGTCCCACCGAAGTACCCTGCCGCCTTTCCCCTCATCCAATAGGAGATCCTGTATAGATGAGGGGTGCTGCTACCTCGGCCTTCGAAAGTGCATTGATCGGATATGATCAAAGCTAGGATGACAGTCGCAGAGACGCTTTTGCATTAAGGGATGGCGTCCTCAGTAGATGCCTTGTGGACCACAGAGATATGGCTCCGGCCAGCCGCTAGCTTCGCAGAGTGTGACGGAACCACCGCCCCTGAAGTCGCCTTGGGCCCATTGGAAGAAGCAGATCCATGACCGGCTAAACACGCAGTGATCCGCTAGAATTGACCAGAGACTCCCTGCTAGTATCATTCCATTCATGGTGTCAGCCCGCTGGACAGATTGGAAAAAGCACCCATATCTTGGCCACCAACCCCGTCCTACCTCCCCTATAACTGACGCCGTCCTCTGACTGGTAATTTATACAGCGCAATTCGATATGATTCCTCATGTAGAGCTAGCTTAGCAGCATCTACCCGAAGATGCCTTGTCTCTTCGTGCTGCACGCGGGAGGTCAGCGAAATGGTTTCCTCACCACAATTGCTACCAACTCCGTCGAATTCGTGTAGTTCACAGCACAGAAGCATTTACCTTGATCCGAAAATCCATCATAGAGAATATAGGTACCCATAGTCAGCTATAAAGCGCAAGAATGAAGAGCTGAGAGTTAAATTGCCTATGTGCGAAATTGAATCTTCCGTGACTCCGAGTCTCTAGGCAGAAACCTGTCGGTGGCGTAGGCTATGAAGGTTCTGAGACGCAGAATCACCTTATACGAGGAGTGTTTTGGGGGATTGTCAAGACGTTAAATGAGCCATGGATATCGAAGATGAAGTGGGGTTGGACGCGCAGCAGAGAGGCACGTAATAGAGGCACTTGAAGCGGCACTGGAAATTTAGAGTGACGAAAGGCCTAGCGTCAGTTGAATGGCTGCTCAGGGGCTGAAGCCGAACAGGGAACAGGAGTGAAGAGTGGGAAAAGAAAATTAGTGGACAGCGCTAAGCATGGAGGGTGAGCAATCACCCTGTGCTCAGCCTGCTCGCGCGAGCACAAGGCGGCGTGGCTCACCCGCCCGAAAGGGACGAGTTGAGGGTGAGTTGCCTGCAGTATACTGTTTTCTTGGCGTCCGATATCCCATCAGCTGAGTTGTATATATATCTAGATCCTCATATATGCAAAGCAGTTGCTCTGACATTCTATTATAATTCTCTTCCTCGTGCTTCCCATCAACGACATCACCGACATCAGCCCTTGAACCCTAACCCAAACATCATGCCCGTAAGCCCGGGGGAAGAAACGGTGTGTACGCTGTGAGTCAACTACCCCACACATCCCCCCGGCGCAAAATCAACATCTTCCGAACATATTGGTTGATGATACTGATGTTAGTGGTGACGCAGCTTCGGAGACGTGCATTATTTCTTTAGTGAGCCGTCGAGGAGGCCACTGCATCATCGCTTCGAGAAGGCGTCGTATGTTTATCTGTATGAGGGGCAGGGGAGGGGCAGGTTAGAGGTTGCGAATAATGCGGGGACGCCGTTGCAGGATTTTTTTTCAGGATGTAAGGGATTCCTCATGTTTTTTCTATTTTTTTCATATGGGGACCATCTTGCTGATTATTTGTGTCCTTTTTTCATGGGCAGACCTGGATACGGTCCATCTAGAGTATTCTTACAAGCACTCTTGCCTTGTTACCTTGACCATCAACCTCCCTGCCACTTCGAATCTAGCCGGTGCCACGCCACCGCCGTCACAGGCTCAGGACCAGCAATGGAGTCTCCCAGCACCGGACCTGAGGAACAAGAACTTGTACCTGACGAAACTACACACGGTAGAGATCTACTTCTGGACCAAAGAAGATGCCGTTATCTTCGTCGATGGTGCCAAGAAAGTGCTTCTTCCCACTCAACTGAAGGTCCTGGATGCACCACCGATCGCCCTGCCGGCTCACAAAGACGCAATGAGCCCCGTGGTTCAGAAGCTCGAGCAGGTGGCCGTCAGTGATCCGTACCACCCGGTGGAAAGCGGAAGCACGAGTGCCGTGTCT
Organism: Sabuloglossum arenarium; assembly: GCA_022345705.2. Classification (NCBI taxonomy): domain Eukaryota; kingdom Fungi; phylum Ascomycota; class Geoglossomycetes; order Geoglossales; family Geoglossaceae; genus Sabuloglossum; species Sabuloglossum arenarium. Next base: position 6,296 of record JAJDMY020000392.1, read on the forward strand.
TCGACTGGTCAGCAAGGTGCTGCCAATTCCCACGAGGCGGAACTTCCGTCGAGCTCGAGCTATGCGCCTCTGGCCTATAATCCAGCGGCTCCACCAGCTCCTGAGCCCATCAAGCACCGCGAAAAGACCCCACCCCCTCTAGATTCTGCCGGCGGTACTGGCCTCGCCGCAGCTGCGGCCTCAGACCAAGGGCAAGCCTTTGCCCCAGCCCCGCTCCAGCACCGGACCTCCTTCCCAGCACAGGTTCCAGGCCAAACTCAAGCTTACTTCACGGGCCCACCACAAGGTCAATCCACGGGGTCTCCTGGTCCAACCGGTTCGCCATTCAGAAAACCCCAACGCGCCAGCACCTTCGCAAGTGGACCAACCACTACGGGTGGCCCGCCATCCGGACAACAGTACACCCAGGGCTTTGGTTCACCTCCTACTAGCGGTAGTGCCGGTCCCCCACCGGGTCAGCAATACGCCCAGGGCTTCGCTCCACCGCCTACCGGTAGCGCTGGCCCTCCACCAGGGCAGCAATACGCCCTGGGAATTTCTCCACCTACAATTGGTAGTTCCGGTCCTCCAACAGGCCAGCAATATGCCCAATGCTTTGCTCCACCCCCAACTGGTAGCGCTGGTCCGCCGCCTGGGCAACAATACGCGCAAAGCTTCGCTCCTCCTCCTACTGCTGGCAGTACCGGACCCCCACCAGGCCAGCAATATGCACAAAGTTTCCCTCCGCCACCACAAGACCCCGCCTACGCCCAGCAGTACGGCCAGTCTCAGCCGGTGGGACAACAAATTCCTGTCCAACAAGGTTACTCGTACGGCGCCGCACAACCACAATACTACCAGCAACAGCCCGGCCAACAATACTACGGACAGCAACAGCAGCAGCAACAACCCCTTGGTGGTTACTCGAACTACCAATACTCGGTGTCACCAACCCAGCAACCGGATCCCAATGAGATCCATAACCAATTATACCGACCAACTCCAGCGGAGGGCAAGGCCCACTCATCCAAGCCATTAGCACCACCGTCTGGGAAGTTGGAGGCCGGGGCGATGAGAGTGGAGAAGGGTGTTAACCGGCTGTTCAAGAAGCTAGAGAAGAAGATTGGGTAGGATGGGAAGCGAGGGGTTTGGAGTGATGTAGATGTGGTTGATGATATCCATGTCGTTGTTCATGTGTTCCAATATAATACTTGTGTTTACTTATCCCTTGCCTTTTTATTTATTTTTAGAATAAGAAATACACTTGAAACGAAAACGAAAATTCAATCAATCACTTTTGGTAATCTGACACCAGAATGCGAAGGATGGTGTGGGGTAAAGAGGGAGAAGAGGAGATGGGTTTGGACATGTTCATTGGTTGATCCTGTGATGGCTGGGAGAGTGTAGGATGTTTCGGAACGATGGAGGGGTGATATTCAGTGATGTTTAGGGGGTCGTGTGGGCAGGGAATTCATCCGAAAGGAGCTCATTCTGTCCTGCAGCCCTTTTTCCCATGGGCGCTTGTATTCTGCCTGTAACAACATAGGCGATATGGATGAGTTGCCCGTACAAGGGAATGTAAGTCGGATTGCAACAACTGGAATATCCGACTGCTCTATTTTAGTGTCTGTGCCGAGCCAGTTGCAAAAGAATTAGAATCGGAATTGGAGTTGGTTGTTCCCGCGGCTCTTGCTCGGCTTCTGCACGTCCGCCTCAGCCTCACCAAGCTGCTGCATTGATTGCATTGCCCCCATATCCAGTGGAGAGAGGCGAGAGGATGCTTGCAGGGCAGAGAAGCAGTGCCACCATCGGAAACCTCACGTTTTCGCTTCTCTCGTTCACACTCCTGAATCTCACGGATCTTCAGGTTTCTGCAGCACGTCGACAGGTAACGGAACGCGAGAGAGCGTAAAAGAGACGAACGAGCGTTGAAAGGTTAGGGGAACTGAGCACTTGGTGGTCTGAGAGTTTGCTGGTTGGCCGGTTGACCGGTTGGCTTGTGAGGTCATGCACATACGGAATGAAGAGAGGACGGGCTCGCTGCTGCTGCTGGATGGCAGGCAATACATGCCGCCGCCAGGGAACTCGACCGTGGGGGATCCTGTGGGTGGATCGGGAGGGAATATGAATTTGATTATTGTATGAACTCATTTGCTTAATTCCCTTCTTCACCTCCACCCCCCACCCAGGAACGAAAGGAAAAGAAAAAAAAATACAAGGCAGGGCGGAAGCTGACATTATCGTTCTGGGGAAATTTAAAGGCATCGATCAGCATTCTTGTTACGGTCATCGGCGCCATCATCCTCTACTCTGTCCTCCGGCATCTACGGATCCACCACCAGAGACCTCGATATCTCCCCACCGCCTTCCTGAAGCGCAGGTGGGAGAAGTGGAATCCCACGTCCGCATACATTCCAGCCGGCACCTCGGAAGGCGGCCACATAGCCTCGACATCATGGAACCGCGGCCGCAACAGCGGAGGCTCCAGCACCAACATCAACGCCTCTGGTAACGATAACAATCACTTCTCGACTTCCAACCCCACTGCCGTCGACCGCAACACCTCCATCCGCTCCGTCATGACCCTCCCAGCCTACAACCCGAACCCCCGCGAAAATGAACGCGTCCTAGGCCGAGAAGGCGAGCGCGCAGGCATCGACATGGTCGTGGAATTCCCCGAAACCGCCGAAGAAGAAGAAGCGCGCCGCGACGAGGAAATGGAAGCCCTGTATCAGATCCGCCTCACACGGCGCGCCGAGATCGCAGAACGACAGGAGCGCGCCCGACTGAGGCGCGAGGCGCGCGATCGTGGGGATTGGGCTACTTACGAAACCCTCCGAGCGCAGGCCCAAGAACGACAGCGCGCAGCATTGGCGAACGGTAATAATAATAATAATCCTACGAATTTCAGCACCGCCAGTCTGAATTCCAACACGGACGCCGCACACCGCGAACGCGATCGCCGCATCTCCTCCGTCAGCTACGCATCGGTCGGTCTTGCCCGCCACGACGGCACCCGCGTGCGCGCAAACTCAAGCGAGTCAGATCGCCTCCCCCTCCTCTCCTCCGCCGCATCCATTGGCACCCGCTCTACCCGCCACGACCGTGCCTCCTCCCTCCTCTCCATCTCCACCATCGCGTCCGACGACATCAACAACAACAACAGCAACAGCAACAGCATTCCTCTCGTCACCACCACATCCACCGCCACCAGCCGCACCGCGGCCCAAGAAGCAGACGTAGGCGACCAAAGCATCCCCCGCACGGAACTGCCTCCTAGGTATGACGATGAGTTTTCCCCAGCCCCGCCGTATGAGAGTCCGACGGAGAGGAGAGCGCCCATGTTGCCGGCGATCGAGGTTACAGGGACAAGTCTTGGTGGGTCGAGGAGTGTGTCGCCGGTTGAGTGGGTAGACTTAGGGGAGTTAAGGCAGGAAGGGAGGGGTGGATGATTTTTGGGGTTTTGGAGGCTTCAAGAACATACATGGCAAAAAAAAAAAAAAAAATTTTCTTTCTTCTTTTCTTATTTTATTTGTTGAGGGAGTGAGGGATGACTGGACCCGCAACGGAAGAAATGAGAATAAAAACGAAAGCGATGGTCGGTGGTGTAATCGGCGTTTCTTTCAGGGAGATTTTGAGCGCCCTCGAATGGATCATGATGATGTATGATGGATAGTTGATAGTGATAAGTTTGATCAAAGCATTGATTTGATTTGATTAGATTACAGACCAGCGAGCAAAGTTTTTTTTTGAGGATGAATTAAGCCTTTTTTTAGAAGTTAGAAAGGGTGGTGTGAGTGGTTTGACATGCTGTTGGTTATCGTTGGGTTTTTTTTTTTTGTGTGTGATGGGAGTTGAGAGTCTGGTGTAGATGTGGAGTGTGCTTGGATGATGCTGATTTGGTTCGTGCTGGTGTCTGTTTTATAGCGTTTGGAGGGGAGTGGGTGGTGGTGGTGATTTTTCTTCTTTAGGATCTATTTCGGGTTTCGTGGATTTTAAAATGTACGATCCTGCAGAGCTACGTGGGTGAGTTGGGGGTGAAGGCCTTGGTGGGCGTGGGTGAGCATCATCACCTACCCAGTTCACCCACTTAAAGCGGTGTTTTCCACAAAGGGCAACAATGAGGGTTGGGCAGGTGTTCGTTCAATATGTGTATGTACATACATACATACATTCAGCCAAAAAATAAAGAGATCCAAAGAATAATCCATCTTCTCCGTCCCTGCAGATAAGATAGTGGCAAAACGCAAAAAATAAAAATAAAAAGCAAGGACCAAAGCGAAAATTGGAATATCTGCTCTGTCTTCCAGAATGTCTGCAAACGGGATAGAGTTAGAGAGGTATGTAGTGTGATAGCGGTCGAATACATGTTTTGTTCTGTGTTATGTATGTCTGTGGTTCTCTGCATCCAAGGCGCCCAGCGCGAGATGAAGTTCATGGAATAGGAGAAAGAAATGAAAAGAAAAAGATTGAAAGGGAAAGAAAAGGTAATCGATGTGATAAATCAAGAAAATGAGAGTGTAGTGGCAGATCCTAAGCCCCATCGGGCGCCGACGAACCAACCAACCAATCGTTCTTCCAAAGGCTCACCCTTTTGGGAATCAAATTTACCCCACCAGCCTCCTAAACTCCCCTCCCCTCGCTAACAACTCATCCCACGACCCCTCCTCCACCACCATCCCCGCACTAACCACACAAATCCTCTCCGCAATCCTCATCATCGACGTCTCATGCGTAACCATCACGACCGTAACACCTTCCCGCACAACCCTCCTCACCGCCTCCCTCACCACCTCCGCGCTCTGCGAATCCAAAGCACTCGTCGCTTCATCCAGAACCAAGACTTTCGGTCTGCGCGCAAGAGCACGCGCAATGGCGATGCGTTGGGCTTGGCCGCCCGAGAGCGCAGCGCCGCAGTCACCGAGAGGTGTGTTGTAGGTGTCTGAGAGCGTGGTGATGAAGTCGTGGATGCCCGCGAGTTTGGCGGCGGAGGTGATGGTGGAGGTGGTGTAGGTGCCTTCAGGGAGGCCGTAGGCGATGTTTGCGAAGACGCTGGCGTTGAAGAGTGTCGGGGTTTGGGGGACAATGACGACTTGGGAGCGGAGGGTTGCGGTGGAGAGGTGGGAGATGGGCGTGTCGTCGTTGATGGTTATGGTGCCGGAGGTTGGGGTGTAGAGGCGTAGGAGAAGGGAGGTGAGGGTGGATTTCCCAGATCCGGAGGCCCCGACAATGGCAGTGCAGGTACCGGGTTGGATGGTTAGGCTGAAGTTGCGGAGGACCGGGTAGGAGGGCCGAGACGGGTAGGAGAAAGATATGTTGTGGAAGGTGATGGCGCCGGTTATGGGGGTGTGTTTGTGGCCATACCGCTCGTGAGAGGTTAGAGGTAAGTTAGCTAGGCGCAGAAGGCGCGTTGCGGTGTCTCTGCTGCTGCTAATTTGAGGGACTGTGGATTGGGTTAACTTGGAGATATTGACGGGAGACGATTTAAGGTGGGGGAGAGCTTACTGAAGCTGATGACTTGGTTTGCGTTTGAGAGACTGAAGATCAAGAGAGAAAAGGTTGTTAGAATATCACCAACGTTGTATTGTCCGCCAGCAGCTAGGATGGCCCCATAGTAGAAGATGAGCGCTGCGGATGTCAGTCAAATGATGTAACGCAGACAATTAGGGGCAATAAAGGGGAAGGAAAGAAAACCCACCGGTAACGAATTGAATCCCTGAATCCGTCAAACCGAAGAACACCCCTGAATACGAAGCTCTCTTCAAGCCGACTTTGAACGCGTCCTGGGTAGCTCTTGCATACTTCTTCCGAAAGTACCCTTCCAAAGTCAACGCCCTAACAGTCCGAATGTTCGAGAAGGTCTCCGCAAATATCGAGCAGGCAGCTTCGGAAGTATCGTTGCTCCTCCCTTCCCATTTCCCAGAGACGCACTCAAACCCTCTCGTGATTGCGTACATGATAGGCGCAGCGGTCAAACCAACAATCGTGAGCTTCCAGCAGACAACGATGCTCCAGGTGACCCCTAGAGCCATCATAGAAACTGCGACGAAGACGAAGCCTGCGAATCTACCGATGAGGTTACGCATCTCCTCTGCGTTTCGGTCGAGATTTTCAGCTAGTCGGGAGAGCGAGTTCTTGTCTCTGCCAAACCACGAGCGCGGCTGATCGAGGATCCGTTTGAAAGCTTCGATACGGAGGGCGTCGATCCAAGCTTGGCCGCATGCTTCAAGAAGATAGTGCATCAAGAAGCTGGTGACAGCGTCGCCGATAGCGATACCCAGGACGGCCAAAGACCACTTCGTCGCTTCTTTTGAGCGATCAGTCTCCAGGTAAAAGGTCGACAGGAGTTTCGCAAAGCAAAAGCCGAAAGTCGGTGTCGCGGCTGCGTGAGCTAATGCAGATAAGAAGCCCAGGATGAGTGTAATACGCATGTTCCAGTTCAATGTCGGCCAAAGAGTCGCGAATATTTTCTTGAGAGGAACGACATGTTTTTTCCTAGACGTGTTGTTGCGCGTTGGTTCTCCTTTTTCTTCTAAGCTTGTAGTTCCCGAAGTGGATGTGCTGGATATAGAATAAGCCTTGGAAATGGCGCTTGTAGATCTCCTACGCCCAAATACGACGGGGTCAGGGCTGGGCATTCTTGTTCGTCTGCTTAGCTCAATTGACATTCCTTGAGGACGGTGGTAATGCATAACCGGTGGCGGTGCCGATGGTAATAAAATTGGCGAGTGATCTCTAACTCCTTGAAGACTGACACGAGGGTTGATGCATATGCTCGCAATATATTGAACGTTTGTCGGAAATTGGATGTCCAGAGAATCTTGTGAGGTTCTGGAGTGTCGAGAGAGATATACAGAGTCAGCAGAATGACTTCGCTGCATACTCCCAGACCAATTAATATCCGTTGGACTAAGATTCGGGCTCAGACCCGTCGAGCGTCCTCGGGCCTTGACAAACGAAGAGAAAGGACCTCCCACGTCCTTTTCAAGAGCCTTCCTATACCCTTCTTGGACTATCCTACCTCCATCCATCACGTAGAGGAAATCTCCCTCGAGAACCTGGGAAACGTCGTGAGTGACAATGATGGTAGTCTTTCCGCGTCGCCACTCTCTAATGGCGTCCATCAACAGCGATCGGCTGACCTGGTCCAATGCATTCGTGCTCTCGTCAAGAATAAGGATAGGAGTGTCTCGCAGTCTGGCTCGTGCGATAGCGATTCGCTGTCTCTGTCCGCCACTCAATGCGCTGCCACCGATTCCAACAACTGTATTCACTCCATTTGGCATATCATTTATTGTTTCTTGGAGTAGAGCGAATTGAGATGCCTCCTTCACTTCTTTCATGTTAACCATCTCATGATCTTTGCGGCCCAAAGCGATGTTGCGGAAGATAGTCTCATTGAAAAGAACACTCTGCTGCTGGACTAGGGTAATATTATTTCGCACCCAGTTGAGGTCCAGTGTTTGAATTGGGTATCCATCGATGAGGATATCACCGGAGTTGGGTTCATAGTATCGCAGCAGGAGATTCCCTAAAGTGCTCTTGCCAGACCCGCTTTTGCCAATCACGAAGGTCGTCTCTCCTGCAGGGAAGAAAAAGCTTGCGTGATCCAGTACCCGCTGATCAGGGCGGGATGCATAGGTAAAGGAGATCTAGGTAACATTAGCAGGATAGTAAACACACCCAAGCAAGGAAGTGGTTCTTACATTTCTGACATCAATATCGCCGGTGCAGGTTGTCGGAATTTGGTTTCCTCGCATGTCTGTAACCTTCCTGCCATGTTCCATCTTGAACATGATAGCCTTGAGCGCAGCGCCAGCTGCTTTTCCTTTCTCAATTACAATCATATGTGGCAAGATCTGCTCGAAGGATTGCGTTGCGGTCATACAGGACCAGAAAGTGGTCATAATCTGTCCAGCAGTTATGCCCCCTGGTCTGAGTAGTGTACTACCGTACCAAAAACCTTGGACAAACATGGAAACTGTGACTAGGGTGACCAAGCCTATTTGTAAAGCGTTAGAGCGAGCTTGAACGAGATAGCATTTAGCTGCTCTGATGATCGCGGAAGAGAATAGCCAGATTTCGTACTGCTGTCCGTTGAACGCCTTAACGGTTTCAATTGAAGATATTGCACCGTTTACGTATTTCGAGGCTTCAGCTAGTTCCTCCTTCTGAGCGTCGATACTAGGTTGCATCTTCGAGGTTATAAAGGCGAGGAGTGCGGCCGTAACAGGCACCGCTGCAAGAATAACCAATGTGAGACTCCATGAGAAGTAAAGTGCTATGCCAAGGGCCACCAGGGTAGACGTCATGCACTGAACCACGAAGCCAAAGGGCTGGGATATCGAAGATTGTAGCTCTCGAATTTGTCTACATTTTTTGTTAACTTAGGGTCCATGAACGGGAGATATGTAGATTGCTTACGTTTGACAGCGAGGTATCAAGGCCCCAATTCCATCTTTCCTCTTGTCATACCATTCCATGTCCCTATCTAGGAGGCCGTCAAAGAGGCTCTCTCTTACGGTCTTCGCCTGCAGTTCTCCAAAGACCAGCCAGAGTAAGTAGAACCCGCCGTTAAGCAGCCAGCTCACAGAGCCTAATCCAACAATCGCGAGACAACCAGTAGTAACGCTCGAGACGAGCTTATTTCCGCTCAGCTGATTTGCTCCAAATTTGGTAAAGTCGTCAAAGATCCTGCCTAGAAGGATCGCAAGAACTGGCGAGACGATTCCTGATAGGACTGAGAGGAATGTTGCGAGAAATAGAGTAAAGTGGTGCTGCTTCGTCGTAAAGCAAAAGAGCGAGCGCCATCGCGCACGTCGTTCATACTTCTCACCATCGCCGAGCATCCTCTGTTCCTCTTCAATTTCCTCCATTTTGGCAATCGGCTTCTTCGCCGACCTCCTCCAGTAGTCGACTCTCTCGCTGGGGTCTTCGAATTTCTCTGCTAGTTTCGTCATTCTCATAACCGTATATACTCACCAAAATAAAGGGCCTGCAAGTGGATGTGTAAAAAGTATGAAGAGGAAAGAGACAAGAGACGCATCTCGAAGAAAATGTATCTAAGCAGAAGTAGGCTAGCAGGACAATTGGATAAAAGATTCGGCTGATAAATGCGATACTGTGGAGTAGAATGGATTGGGTGACTAAAATGATGAGATTGTTGTTGTGGAATCCTTAGTATTGTTGTTTAAGAACAATCCAAGAACCAATGTGGTTAGAAGCGATATTCCACCACCTACTCACTCATTCGTATCTAACAATGTATGGAGATTTAAATACGTGTGTATTGCATTCCCCGGTGTTGCAACCATCCAATATCGCATTCACCAGATGAAGAACTTGTGAATACAATTGGATATCAAGGTACAGGCTGACCAATTAAAAAAGAGGGGGAATGGAAAAAGGATAAAAGAAAAAGTTAGGTATGAGAGATTGTCTTACCACTATTTATTACACTGAGATTTCAGCACCCAGTGGAGATGTGAGGGCCGAGAGAAGTAAACAGATAGTGAGGCTTGCTATGAGTAAACTTCGGGGTATCTGAGTAGCGAGAAATGAAATGGTGCCTGTCAAAGAATCTGTATAAAGGTTATCAAACCTAAGACCGATAGATAGTACGTCAGTGATATGCCAGCTAAATCACCGAAGTGAGCTATTGAAAGTGAATGTCCGTAATGACTGTGCGTTGGTTGAATTGGATAGGGTCTGAAAGTTGAAAATGGCTTTTAACCCGTGCAGTCCACAGCATGTCTGAGATTCAACGAGTAGTTCTCAAGATTGGCACGTTGAAGAATAGCAAGGTAACTGAATCAGAAAACAGGATGTTCTTGCATATCAGTAGGTTCCTGAAAGTAGGTTTATAACTTAAATGGCGTTAATAGGTCATCCGATACGATTGTTCATCTAGTTGGCGGGCTAACAGAAGCTTGCACTATGTCCTCAGTATCCCAATATGTATCAGGAATCGAAGACGCCCTGATCAGTGCGAGATAGTTCCTGGTTCCAAAGTTCAACGGTTTTGTCATTCAGACGACATCTCCATCCGAATTGCTTTGAATGTGAGAGCCTCATTCCAGTCCAAGAAGCCCTTAATTAGGTGTAAGTGCTAGATGCCGTTCATTCCACCTAAGTCTTGCGGCTCGAACTATCCTACAAAGCCTTCGTTATTCTGGATACGCTAGTTCACGACGAAGCCGTATCCTCAGGCTTCTTAGTCTCCTCGTCAGGGTGTTCCCTCTCATATATCCAATCGTTCAATCCTCCCCGGTTCCTTCATATGAAGAGTCAGCGAGTCTCCCGAAGATCCATGTACAGATCGTCAACCAAGGAAACAAACAAACAAACCTCGCAATCTCTATTGCATAAAACTGCATCCGCGGCACAAATATTGTCTCCTTCTCCCCATACTCGAACTTCGGATTCGATCTCAACAGTGTGCCAAAGTTATAATCATCAACCTTCTTCTCATACTCCATCATGAATTTTCTCCACCTTTCTTTCCCGGTCTTGCTCTTCATCTGGTCTTCATCAATGGTCGCTGTTGGGTCGAATTCTGGGAAGTCTCTTTTAAGGTGCTCATAGATGTCATTGTCCATCTTCGTTAATCGTAGTCTTGAGCCGCGCATCTTCTCTAGGATAGACCAATATGTTGACATGTGCTGAACGGCTATTGATCCGGAGAACGCCCAGAGTTAGCATTGTTAGAATTGTTTGGGATATGGAGAGGCGCAGAGAATGTAAATTAGGCATTATGCATACGGCAGTCTAACCTTTGACCGCAAACTGCTTTTCGATCTGGCGTGCCGTACGCCGTCAGCGAATGGATTAAGCAAACGAGGGGATCGGAGATTACATCTTCCAAATTATCGGCCTCTTCAGGATTGAAATCCGTTGGCGCTGGAACGTTCGACATGTTGCGAGTGGGTTCTGTGGAAATGTAACGGTTTCGAGGCACCGATTGCGAATAAAAGAGCTCACGACGAGGGATGTCTTGATGTTGAGAACATCTGCGTCACTTTCTGTTTTTGCACATGTTTGCTCGTACCGAAACAACACTCAAAACATCAATATCTCCGGGACTTTTCACGCTCATGGCAGACTGTTTGTCAAGGCGTACGAAAGTACAAGAAAGGGCCGACGCAGTCGAGCTCTATTATATGACAGAAAATTTTCCCTCGGCCTAAAGCCAGAAGTATTTATTTGATAGCTACAGCTAAGTTTAGTCCTTTCGTCTCTTTTTTGGATTCGAGGTCTCTTCTCTCGTTTGCTTCTTCAGGTCATCGGCAACCTCCTCCTTTAGCAGCGTATCGGCTTGGTCTTCCTCGGCCACCACCGTAACTGCATCCACATCCAATTCATCATCTTTATTGCCCTCTGCTTCAGACCCACCGTCAGATCCACTGATCTCATCCTCATCGTCTGAGCTTACACCCCCCTCGACTTCCTCGTCACCAAAACCCTCGAATTCCTCGTCATCATCTACGTCACCTGTAGGCTGCTCATCAGGATCTGTATGAGTTAAACCCTCAACTGCCCCATTCACAGATTGCCCATCCTCTCTTTTCCTTTTCCTGCCCATCTCCCCCAGTCTTCCCTCTCTGCCTTCAATACCCTTCCCAGTTTCTTGTACTTCTGTGGCGGGAGGAGGCGTAAACCAAGGAAGCTTGCCACGCAGGAAATCATTCAGAACCATCTTTGCAACACCGTCTAGGTCTGCTTCTCCACCCTTCAACAGTCTGCCCCCTTTCCTTGCCAGTAACTCCAGGAACTCTGTCGAATTATTGTATCCCCTAATGTCATATGTCCTCTCTAAATGCTGAGTCTTGCACTTTGCCAATACTGCTGTGATATATTGCTCTGGATTCTCCACATTCTCCACCCTGACAACGCCCCTAAGCAGAATATCTTGTTCAGAATCTGTTGTGCTTGGAGGAACTACCCCAGGACAGTCGATGAGGTAAATGCGCTTCATAAGTGTGATATATTGCCAAACTTTCGTCTCGCCTGGTATCGGGGCGACAGTGCAGACCTTTTTCTTGCGAAGAGTATTGATGATTGATGACTTGCCAGTATTGGGATACCCGATAAAGCCAACCGATATTTGCTTGCGTTCGGAATGAAGGGAAGAGAACTGGCGAAGGAGCTGGATAAGAGATCCCTTTCCGAAGGAATTTGTTATCGAGGCATGGAATGCGAGGGTGGGATAGTCTTTCGAGAGATATCGAACCCAAGATGCCTAGATATATATCAGTAACCGTAAAAGCCGTAACGCACAGTGAAACTGTAAACATGAAATGTATGAATCGTTACTAAGAGAATCGCCACTAGCCACCAATTTAATAGTGGAGACGATCCTCAACTCTAACAAGACATTGCCGAACCCTGTGCGACGAACTCTCCAAGACGGAGAGCAGTCTACTCAACAACCAAAAAGGTTGAGAGTGGCGAGTAAGGGGTCAATCTACCAAAGTTGTAACAGACAAAGCTTCCAATGACAGGCGCAATATAACGCAGGAAGAAGTCTTGACTTAACGATGGAACGCAAAATCCCTGCAGTCGCATGTAACGCGCTGGCACCACTGGTGTAGGAAAAGAAGACTGAGTTGAAAAAAGTGAATGATGATAACTCACAGCAACACTGGTAGGAACGAGGTCGCACTTGTTGAGAACAAATATCAGATGCTTATGGGGAGCTTCCTCTCTGATATATTTTTCCACGCTTCGACATCTCGTGCCCAGCGGATCTCTTGCGTCTAATACATGTATCACAACGTCCGATGAGTCGATGACCTTGTACAATTCGTTCCATATGCGCTTGCTCTGACCCTTCGAGAATATGGCTTCTCGGGCAGCAGTAATGCCCCCATCGGGATTGGCCTCTTGATCAAGATCTAGATCTGCTCCAGAATTGCCACTGAGAAGCCTCAGTTGTTCCTGGCGGTCCAAGTAAGAGTCGTGACTTTTCTCCATTGCTCCGACAAGATCTTCCAACGTGCTAACACCTAGTTTAACCCGTTTTCTTTGTGCCTTGGGCCCAAATGTGTCTCCGAATGGTACTGCTTCAACTGCAATTTTCGCTTCATGCTGCTTGAGTCCATTCTTTCCCTGTCCGTCGCGAATCAAGCTCATCGGTAACTTATTCGTCTTCAGAAGAACATTGTAGGGATCAGACGCTCGCTCAGCCATAGCCTCGCGGAAGGAGTTCAAGGCGTCCTGAGCAATGACCCTGGTGTTGGTAAACCACTTCCGGTTGGGTTCAATGCGAGCTTTAGGAAGCTCGCGGGACTGGAATGAGGCGGCTTTTGTAATTTTGCCAGAAGCATTCCGTTGAGCCTTGCCATCTTTGAACATGTTAAGGGTTTTGGCCTTCTTCGCATCGCTGGAGTTACCATATAAGCTATCGCTGTTTTGAAAAAGTCTATAACGTTGGGTCAATTACTTACCGATAGAAATTCTCTCCCTTGGTTTTGACATTACTCATTCCATCTCCAGTCTTCCCCTGCCTCTCCTTCCTGTTTGCTTCCTTCTTGTGTGTACCCATGCTGAGGTGATTGAAGAACTCGAACGTTGAGTGATGAAAGATTAGTAGACGGAACTTTTTCTTGTGCGTTTAATCGCGTGTGGCTGGTATGTAATGCCAAGATTTTCCCTACTCGCTCAGCCACACAAAGATGAACTTCAGCCAAAATTTATTCACCAGCGTAACGACAGGTCGTCAACCTACCACAATGCCTCCATCAATTCCCCGGGCAGTTGTTCTATCCTCTTCATGGTGTCAATCATGCTCTGCATTCCCCTCTCTCCTCCGGGCATTCACCACGTCTCAAGCCACTCTCGCAATTGGACCGGAGTCTCCCAAGTTCATCGAAGTCCCGCAGCCACGCCAATCACACCCTTCACCGAAGCGTCGAATCAAGGGTATCCTTCCTGTACCTCGAGAGATATTCGCACGCAGGCGTCCGCAAAGGATAACTGCTGAATATCTTGCACAAGTCACGCCGGAACCTGCTGCCCCTGGAAAAGATGTGAACTCTACAGTCGAACAAGGCGAATTCATCGCCTGGAAACGTCGAATAGCGGCGATGCGACGGCAAAACCTTAGAGAGGGGCTAGTAGGGCTGTACAATCGCAAAAAGCAGACTGACCGCGCTATCGCGGCACGCAACGCTTTCAGGGCAGCCGAACGAAATCGGCTTCTCTACGCACCAGAGCGCGAAGACGTCCGCCTAACATCTCCCACGATCCCCGAAGCCCTGAAGCAGCTACAAAAAGGCCCTGTGCCCGACCCAGACCGAGCCGAGCGCATCGCAGCAAAAGTCGCAAATGTACAAGTCTTTCAAGTCGCGAAGGCAGAGGAACGAAAACTCTCACTGCACTCCCTATATATGCACGCGCAAAGCTTCATCACTACGGAGCAACAGCTCAACGAGACGATCGAAAGGATATTCGTCCCCTATCCGAGGGAATTCATGGAGAGCGAGAAAGGCGAGAATATCTGGAACACTGGGCCGCCAGACACAGTGCAGAGTTTGTTGGATAAGGTGAACAGGGCGGAGAGAAAAGCGATTCAATTCCATGAGGGTATGGCCATGTTGACGAATAAGCGGGTCAAGAAGATCGCGGAGGAGCTTACGGGGGGCAAGATGTAAAAAGGGGGTAGAGATATGGGGCTGCGCATTAGTAGAGTAGCATTTTCCATTTACTTCATCTTCACAGAGAACTCCCTTTGCGCGCAAGAACCGTCATATACCCGAGCCTAAATCCAATAACCCACTCTTCCTAACAGAATCCCATTCCCCAATATACCCGCTCATCAACATTATCTACTATAAAAGAGAAATGTTTTATATTCGAGCATTATTGGTCCTTGATTCCTCCCCCTACCCTGAGAGGAGAAGGGCAAAATGGATGTTCTACTTTTCATTCTTATTTTCTGTTTATTTTTGCTTGGTTTTGCTATTGGAATGAAGAGAGGGAAGAAACCGAGAGGAGAGCCGGGGTTTCGTCTGAGAAAGTGGGAGTTTATCCATTGGGGATTCAGAATTTATTATACTCTGTGGAAATCTGTGTGGACATACTTACCCCCCGACCACTTCGATATCTCATATGCTCTCCTCTGATATACAAATCCATTTCATCCGTTGGGTATTCTACAGAATTGTGAGTGATAGCTACCAGTAGTAAGGCTTGGAAAGGGACATTGTGATTCCAAGGGGAAGGCGAATAGAAGAGAGGGGAAAACAGGGAGGTCACCGATTGATGACGATGATAGTCTCACCACTAGCATTGCCACGAACCATCACTAGACACTACAGCTGCACCTACCATCCATCCTCCAACTATAACTCAAAAGTACACCCAGAAACGCCACCCAGTCGAGACAATGATAATAACCGGGCTTAAAGTTGCCTAGACATCCACGTTGTGTTATTATTGGAAAAGTTTGTTTACTTCAACACGGTGATTAAGGTCCTTGAACATTGTAAGCCAGTAGATACATACACGTTTCCGCGGCTGTCACCTACATAGGTAGTTGGCTTAGTATTCAAGAAAAAAGCCACCACGCGCACGCGTGCATCTATCTCCTGCAGCAGCCATCAGGAACCCAACCAACCCCTCCTGATGTCATCCTTGGTCTTGCAACCTCCCAACTGCTCCAGTCAATCAAATCTAGCGGTTCCAGGGCATGGCTAGTTGCGACTCAGAGTCTGATTCGCCGCTGGCAATTGAACGAGCGAAAAAAGAAATGCGGGGATCTAGTTTTTCCCCGCAATATGCACTCAACTCCGCCACCTTGTCCTTCGATGTAGGAAGGCAAGTCAGCCCTGATTGCATTGCGTTTGCCTTGCAGATGGGGAAGAGGAGGTGGAAGGAAGCTTTTGGCTGTTCTTGCTTGTCTATTTACGGATGGGATACTACGTAGTGGTGGAACCAGTGAGTGGACTTTGTTCGACGCATGCGGGTAAGACATACCAGTGTGTGCAACCACGACACGCCACCCTACTCATAACTAAACTTTAGGCTTCTTACCTGGGTATACGGTACATGTCGAAATCAACTAGCAAGTTCCATTACGATCGGATGAGTCGTTCGGTGTATCATCCGGGCGAGCGGTGGGGCTGAGGGCACTTGCCTAGTTACATGGCTAGCTTGGATACCCGGATTTACGGCACGGCCCTGTAGTGGTTGTTTGGCCAAGCTCGCGATATGCAGACTTGCTTACCACGAATGTGTCTAGGGCTGGTTGGGTGGGATCATGTGGTTGCCACGGTTGTTTTTTGCCTCTTCCATCATTTCCCTCATTCAGCCTTTTGCTTATGGTGATGACGATGGTTGGGTGGGTTGACGGTGGTTCCGATATCCCTGTGGGAATGGAGGAGCTAAGGAGATTGGATCGATGGGGATATATATAGCGACTTAGAAGATACCCAGACTCTCCCTTTCTCTCTCTTCTTCCGTCTCTGTTCTCTAGTTAGTAGTGCTCGTACTCCATTCGTTTCTACAGTACCAGACCTGATCTCGGGAAGAGCCTCTCAATATTACTTATCCACCTTCGCTATAAGGGATTTTTTTTTTCTTTTAAGAGAAAGATCAAATACTAGTACCAACCAGTCAATATGCGGTCACTCGCTAGGCTCTCTCTCGTTCTCCTAGCAGCGACAACGACATCCGTCAGCGCCTTGATCGCGCGGGATGGCCAGCCATGTTGCTTCCACCTCACGGCCGCAGGCGCGGAAGCCGGGACCGTGGGGCAGCTCTCTGATGGGCAGAACCGCATTGGCGGAGGCTTGAGTCCAGCAACCTACTGCATTGATGGTAAAGGGGCCATCACGGATTCTCATGGCAGGGGATGTTTTTTCAGTAAGCGAATTCCCTATCTCTAATGGTTATTGATATGGACGATGAGAGGGGCTGGCAGGCAGTGGTATTAGTTGCCTAGTTCACAGTTGATCGAGTACGGTGTGCTAATTGTATCTTGTGTTTTTTCCAAAGCGCCACCGACTACGCAATTCCAATGTGATGTCGGGGCATCACCAGCAGCAGGGTTCACGATTGGCTGCGATGGCGCGGTGAAGTTCAACGGCATGTCGACATTCATTGCGTGTCCGACGGGCGTGTCTGGGAATTATGCGTATGTTTTATACCTCTTACCTCCCCCCCCTTTTACGCTATCTTGGGTGGTGGGATGGAGATGGTGTTTTTATTTCTTTACATTAATCTTTTCGAGAAGGGGGAGGAGAGCGATGTATGGGATGGTTATGCTAACGAGGCATCAGATGGAACATCTATACCAAATCCGTCGACAGCTCATGCGTCCAAATCACCCTCAGCGCCGACAGCTGCAGAGTCTGTCCCCCTCCCCCTCCCCCCCCGCCACCGCCACCGCCACCCAAAAGCTGCCCCATCGACCTCGCCGGGACCTATGAATTCCCACATCTCATAATCCCCATCGACTCCAGCAGCCCCAACACCGCCTCTGGCACCTCCTTCTTCGGCACTGTCACCTCCACCATCTCCAGCATCTTCAACTTCGACATCCCCGCCGCCGACAGCGGTAAACAATGCTCGCTCATCTTCCTCTTCCCCCTCCAAAAAGACCTCGTGACGTCCAGCTTCACGTTGTCAGGGTCCGGGGCCGTTGATTTTAGCATGCTGTCCAGTGCGGCGACCCAGTCGACGCACTATAGCAATGCTCCTGGGGTGGCGACAGATTATGGTGTCACGACCCTGCAGCCCGGGAATGGGTATGCGATTGCCACGTTTGCGTGTCCGGCAGGGAAGACGATTGCGTTTGAGATGAAGGCGTCCGATAGTACGAATTTGAAATATTTCCAGGATTTCAATCCTGCACCGTGAGTTCCCTTCCTCCCTCAACCATCACCCCCAGCCTCTCTCTTACTGACATCTCATCTTCTCATCTTCTCAGTATCGGCCTCTATATCAGAGTATGCTAAGCCCAACAATAATAACACCACATCCGTTTTTTTCTTTCTCTTTTTTTCTTCTTCTCTTACCCACTCCTCCTTAAAAGCACTTTCTTTCATCAAAAAAAGAAAAAAGAGAAGAAAAAAAGCAAGCAATGACAGTCTTTTTCACTTGACGATGCCAACGGCCAACCAACCCCCTAAAAACATTCAAACGACGAAACGAAGCCCTTGTGGAGGAAAAAGCGAGCCAAAATTGCTCGAACGATGCTGAAGAAGTTTCTTACTCTTCTTTTCAAATTGAGAACGGATTTTTTTTTTTTTTTTTTTTTTTTTTCATTCTTTTTCATGTGGTTGCCTTCCTCGTAATCCACCTAATTTGTTTTACCCCTTCCCCCTTTGGCTGGTGGGACTGCAAGGGGCACGGAAATAAAGAAGAATAGGGGCATCCTCAGATTGTTATATTGACTCTGCTCTTTGGTAATTTTTTATTTTCTATAATCTAATCTATATGTATGTAGTTTAATCGAGTAGCTTCTATCTTTCGGTTACTTCGTAGTGAGATGGGGAATTTTGAAAATTCCGGGACATCTGTGATATGGCATTCAACCCCCCTCAACAATCATCTCACCTCTCCCTCCCCGCCAACTCTATACCCTCCCGCAACTCCACTCCTTCCCTGCTTCACCGTCGCCCCCCTCTCCCTCTCCCCATCCTCCTCTTCATACGCAACCACAAAATCACTCCCCAAGCCCCTCCACGTCCTTTTCGACCTTAGAAACTCAGCAGCGGGCGAGGGTTCTCCGGCGATGGTGGCGAGGGAGGTGGGGGGGCGTTTGGTTAGGGTGGTGGAGGCGGAGGTGGTGGTTGGGGCTAGGGAGGAGGGGTGCATGGGGCGAGTGTGAGAAATGTAGCGGCCGGTTCGGAGGTCGTATTCTGGGGGGGTGGATTCAGGTTCCGAGTCGGAGTCGGAGTCTAGATCGGTGGTGGAGGGGGATGGGATGGGGGTGTCTGGAGGGATATCTTGTTTCATCTCTTGCCAGTCTGTGCCCTCCGAAGCCTCATCCACACGCCTCTCCAAAAGCTCATTAAAATCCGCCCTCCACTCCCCAGTCCACACCCTCTCTCCATCCCCCCTCAACACAAACTCCAGCTCCCACGGTGTAACCACCGGCCTCCAGAAATCCCTCGACTCCACCAAACTGCTCTCCCAGCACCCAATCACCACCCACCCCCCTATCTCGCTGAAATTTGCCAGTTTGGCCGCGTTCAGCTTGCCCACGATGAAGGTGTAGGATTTTTTACCGTGGGCGAGGAGGAGGCGTTGTAGGTGGGTGAGGATGGTGAGGTAGTTTTTTATGGAGAGCGTGTTGATGAGGATTCCGAAGATTGGGACCGTGGTTAGGGAGGTGATGAGCGCGTAGCGCCGGCGCAAGAGGGTTGTTGTGGTGGAGGAGAGGAGGGGTTTGGCGGGGAAGGAGGAGGTGTTGGCGGGGGGGTTTGTGGGGTATATGTAGATTGAACCAAGACGAGAAGACAACGTCAAAAGCAAACTTTTAGGAGGCTCTGAAATATGAAAAAGCTGATACCCACTCAACCCCTCCCTCCCCTCCTCAACATCCCTCGGGACCGTCCTATTCGGCAACAGCGCCCCTGGGCAATGCACAACACCCGTCGCAAACACGCCTGTATACCCAGCTTCGCACAGCACTCCATAAACGCATGGCACATGGTTCGCATACGTCACGTCGGCCATTAGTATGACCTTCTCATCGAGGTTGGGGAATGTTTGTTGGAAGGCTTGGATTAGAGGGGAGAGAGCGAGGGGCTGGGTTGTGAAGACGTAGATCACGGGGAGGCGAGCGGTGGGAGAGAGACAGGTCCGCCCGTAGTGTACTATTGCGTCGGCATCGATGTGCTCGGCGGCGATTTCATCGACGCAGCAGGAGCCGTAGGATGTGTCGGCTAGGATGTAGAGCTTTTCTTCTTCTGCTTCATTTGAGATGCCAGATGCCGCGGTCTCTGATATATCCAAACTACCGATCCTACTTTCCAGACCAGTCTCTTCTCCGGCACTTGCTGCCCTCGAAACCCCTTGCCCTTCACTATCAAGACCACCCGCTCTCCCAGCGGCAGCAGATCTCCTCGCCTCCTCCAATCCCTGATACAAAGCCACAAAAACTCTTGGTCCATCCACAAGCATTTCATCCGGGAATTGAAGAGCTATCCTTTTCCATCGCCCTTGTCGGATTTCTTGTACGGTTCGCTCGATCTCGTACGTGATAAGCAACCCCTCATCTGATAGTCGAGGCCCATTTCGTGATTTTAGTACGGGCGCTGGATCTTCGAAGATATGGGTGTCTGGTGTTGAGAGCACGGGGGGTGCATCGGGTGTTGTCATTATGTACTGTCAATTCGGTGAGTGGTGGTATCTGGCAGCTTTCTAATTGTTGGTCTTATGTCAGGCTTTTGCCATTCTGAATTGTCAGAATTCAGAAATTCCGACGCCAACACTTTATACCCGAACGTTCAAAATCAGCTTAGCCTCTTCGACATCATAGACTTTTCCACTCTGCTGGTAATATGGTAATGTGTATGCTAGAAATTCCCAGTGCTCAATTACATGCCCAGAACCCGTTACTTTTGACATTCGTATCATACACTACACTTTGCTTTTCGCTACCAAAATTGTCACAGCTCTGTTGAAACCCAAATCAATAAGATGGGGGAAAATGTGAAAAAGCTCCGTAGCGTCCCCATCAAGTGTGTTATTGGGCAAACATTTAACGTAAGCCAGCCAACCGCCTCTCCTGTACCTCGCTCAACGCCCGGCTTCCACTGAGGAACGAAACCAGGCCAACGACAGCCACGACGGGAAGCGTCTGAAATAAATTCCAAGATGTGTAATACATGAAGAAAGTCCCTTCCAGTGTGAGAATAGAACCGAAAAACAAGATATGGGAAATCGGAGAGCTTCGTAAGGCTTTGGGAAGATGGTCTACGTTGGCGCCGAGGGACAGCCACTGTTTAACCGATAAGTTAGCTACGATCTCGACGTCCACACGTGGAATCCTCACCGAAATAAATAAAGCAGGTAGGCAGGCAATCACGGCTGCAAGGAAAACTAGCGTGACGATAATTGGAGGGCTTTTCGGGTCTGGACGGAAAATATGGTGGATCTCAGGCAACTTCCCGTATCTAAGTGGTTTTTCGATTGTGCCGATGGGGACTGAGGGATCAAGATCCAAATCCAGGTTAAAGACGTGATTGCTGAATGCGGTCGAGGGCCCAAATGAGCCTAGGAGGAGAGTAGCCTGAAGCGGCTTTGACGCAGTAAGGAGCTGCACCGGGATATCATTTAGGGACTGCGAAGAGTGTCAGCGATGAATGGATGTAGGCACAGCCGGTCCATCTTACCAATTCAACCTTCGCCTTCCCGCTCTCCTTCACGCTGAATGGAAATGATGCCTCCAAACCCGTATCAACGTCTCTGACCAGAAGGAAAGCCTGATGTGGCCGCTTAGGTGTCTTGCCTTCAATCGCAGTCAGGACAATCTTGAGATTGTCTGACGCTCCTAAAGCGACAGATTTTGACAACGTGGCGCGGTCTGAGAGCCTAGGAAGCAAAGTTAGTGGGAGGAAGGAATTGCGCTTCAACGCTGATTAAATCCAAAACAAAAATTATGGAAGGACGTGGTAAAGGATTGAACAGGAAGCTTACTTGTCCTTGAATCCGCCGCCAGCCCCCTTCCCCTGCACAGACACAATAGCCTCAGATAGACTCCAGGACGAAGCAGCATTTGATACGGCTGCTCCTGCTACCAGTAGTGAGGGTGAGAGAAACTTGAGAATGCGCATCTTAACTATATGACCTGGATTGGGTATCTACCTTGTCAACTCTCTGAGGAGGAAGGAAACGTAAACCACTGCGGCTCAAAATAGCCGAGACCCTGCACCTAAGCGACATGATCCTCCAGATTCGAGCTTTTTGCGCTCCTAGCGGCTATAAATAACTGGACGATCTGTTCTCTTCTTTTTGAACTTTTGCTGACCCTAGCTTTCGCCAATTTTTATCCGAGAATAATCTGTGTTGTGGCGCGTTGCGAAAGTGCAGATTTAAATATGTCGTTCTGTATGGTGGAGAAGCGTGACAACTTGTGGTTCCGACAATTGCCCGTTTTAATTCGTGTGGGTGCGCATGCGACGATCCAAGACAGTCCCTCACAGTCACACTGCGGTCAAAGCCCTCAAATCACATCGTGACTTGTGTTGTAGGAGCCTGACGATCCCCGAAGGGATAGGAATCAGTGAGTCTCTTTTTATGGTCGCAAAGACTCTCGGCGACAGTTTTGGCAACCCCAACACTTTCTCCAATCGCTTTGCTACGAGAATGTTTCGTGGCTGCTTTGCTGTGCCAACTGACACCTCCAACATACTAACAATCCTTATTACGAATAGTGCCAGCCCTATCGCCTGAGTCACTCAAGGTATTCTTGAAAGCTGCGACGGAACTTGGAGTTGCTGCAGGTGAAGAGGGGACCACCGTCATAAAGCAACTCGAAGACACTGCAGACAAGGCCAATGCCGAGCAGGACAAAGCTTTGGCAGGCAACAGGCTAGAAACTGTGAAGCGCAACATGGGCAATTCACTCTCACGTGGGCCAGTGTCAACTAGTGGGGCAGATGATCCTCGACAAAGCTCACTCGATTACTACTTCAAGGATAGTGCAGATCGCACCATGAATGGGGAAGGAGATACCGACACTCTTGCTACGGAGACCGCGAGGGCTGCAATATCTGCCATGGCTTCGGTTGGTCACAATAACGCATCTGAGGACATATCAACGGCACCCAAGAGTACGAACGGCGAGCAAGACACGCAATCCCAGCCTCCGAAACCAGCCATCGACATAGATCTCTCTACCGCACCATCGGATCCTGTTGATTTAGCTCTGTGGGTGGCCAAGCAGATCAGCCACTTCGGAGAGCGTCAGCGACTTTCAACGGAAGATGACTTTGATGAAGACCAGCCAGGTTCTGAGGGCAGGCGAGAGTTGGGACAGCTGTACAATAGACGTCAGCATGAAGATGATGACGACCCAGAAAAAGCGGCTGATAGGGAGCGAGTACGAGTAGAAAATCGTGAGCGGAAGAAACGCTGGCGAGAGAGCAATGCTGATAGAAGTACGTGTTTTATTCCTATGGGCTATCTCTAAAAAATAGTCCGCGTCAATACTAACTTTCGCGCACATCAACAGATAAGGATAATGACCTCCGCTGCCGCATAAACAAGCGTGCCAAGAAACTGTTTGGCGTGGGACAGTCAGCTGCAAAGTCGGCGTGGATGGAGGCGGAGTTCAACAAGCGACGAGCCAAGCGTGAGGCAAAAGAGAGGAATCGATCCTTTGATGTTGACAACTTTACGTTTGCTCCTGGATTCGGCAAGAACCTCTTCCCAACTTCCGGAGATGGGCCGCAGAGACAGACCAACCTGGCTGGAATTCTACTTGCCAATGCTCTCCTCGGTTTAGGAACCAATGGGAAAGGCCCAGACCAAGACGCGGCAAATGCTCTTAAGGCCGCTCTTGAGAATGGATCTGTCGATCCAAAGCCTTTCATTGAAGCCTTGCAAGTTATGGCATCTCACCCCGACATCATGAATGGGATTAATGCAATTCTCAAGGGGGGCTACGACGATTATGAGGATGGCGGGGACCTGGGAAGTGGGGATGAGGATTTTGGTGGTGTAATGGAGTCTACGGAAAATGATGTTTTGGAGGAGCAGGATCCACAGGTTGATAATGACGATCAGAGCGAAATAATCAAGGCCCTAAATGCTGCGACGGCCATGTTAAATGAGATGAATCAGGCACCGGTGAGTGGAGATGCTGCGGACGATACATGTGGTTTTACAGCTATCAATGGCTCGGAGAGGTGTAGGGGCAAGGAAAAGGATAGACGTTCGTCACTCACTGCGAATGGACATGCTCTGGATCAGACGTCGATCGATGAATTACTTGCCCTAGCAAATGGTGGATCACTCACTGGAGACACTGAGGAGAACGAGAGCGTTGCGGATACTATCGAGGAGAGCCAAGCGAAGGAGGGTCCGCAACCGGATAATGACATCTCTGCAACTCTACAGAGTATAATTCAACAAGTCCTCGGCCAACAAAATAATGAAAATCCTGGCTCCAATACTCTGAAACGGTCGGCCACAGATAACGGAGACGAATTCAGTTCCAAGCGGCGCCGTCAATCATCCTCACACCCTGAGCCATATGTCAAGAACAGCACAGCCATGGCACTTACATCTCTTATGAAGGGTGCAGGGATGGCGATCAACACAGTTATCCCGGCTGCTCAGAGCCAAGCAACTTCTGAGTTATACACACGGTTGTCCCACCACTCCCGTTCATCGACTCCTTCTGGTGGCATCAACCCGGCATACGCCAGCTCCTTCGGTACCACTGCATCCATGAATCAGAGAGTGCTTTCTAAGCCGAATCACTATCACAGACCGTTGTATACCGCCAACACCGCAGCACCACGACGTCCCGTAACCCCTGGAATAACTCAACAGAAACGTGAGGAGGAAGAGAAGAAGGCAAGAAGCTTTGGATTCCCACCTTTGCCCGTTAAAAAGAAGTATTAATAGTGCGATTATTGCTTTCATGCATCTATGGGGTGTCGGCGCATCTTTTCTCTGGAGGCTTCACTACACAAATTTTAACGGTCTCGGCGTATTTTCAAGGTTTGGCATGATCAATGCATCTTTGGCTCCGCGTCCTGTAATGGTTTGGTCTTTGCGCTGGGTTTGAAACGCCCTCTTCTTCCACGCAGAAATTACGGCGACAAAGTCTTTGTTTTGCGGACTTTGCAGTTTTTCAAGCTTAAACTTGGTGGCTGTTTTGATCGCACAATCGGGCTTCAGGAAGTGATGACTAATGGCATCCGGCAGGGGAAACGAAGGCAATGCTTAGAAGCAATGAATTCAGGAGCCATTTCCCTACACTCATGTTTTTTTTTTCTTCTCCTGGAACTGCTGAGTACAGATACAGAGGAGGCCTGATAATCACTATCGGCTACACTCAAGTTGGAGCTCCTTTGTCTACACTACTTTCTTCTACTGTACTCGATCGCATATCGTGCAGGAAACAGGAGGTCAAACTCATGTATGTACACTAAATAATTGAAACGCGGTGGTATACATAGGATAAATTTCTATACCCCATTCCTCCCTCCCATCAAGAGGACGAATTACACAAAGTGAAAGGAAAGCAGGAGGCATCGGCAAATCCATTATAAATCTCTCCGCCAGTCTGCAAGGAGTGAGGACCAACAGAAATTCTTGGCGCGTCCACCACCCAAGAAAAAGCAATTTCTTCCATAAGCCAATAGCCTCAATCGTCCAGAGAGAAAATCTGTGCTCACAACCGCAGCACCACAACCTCCCAACCCGTGGAAATATAGCGAAATGGGGGTGCGTGTGAAACCCACGAAATCCCACTCCTCCGCCGCGGCATCATCCTCACCATCATCATCCCCAGTTGCTGTTACAAAATCCTCGACACCAATAACAACAATAATACCGCCTACATCACCAATATCCGCTAGGACCTTAGGGCAAGTGGCTTCTAAGAAGCAAGAGGCTGCTGCTTCGTTACCAACGACGCCAAAGCCCGCAGTAGGAGGAGCATCGGATCCTCGATCTCCACCACAGCAGGCAGTTCCGCCGTTCGAACAGGCTCCGCCGAGGCCGCCGCCACCACCTAGGATTGAGAATAATGGGGGGAGGTTGCCGGAGAAGTATAAACCGGCTGCTAGACGGTATAGATTTACTTATCCCCATCATGAGAATAATGCTTTCTTCTCAATTTTCTTTCTGCGTTGCTTTTGTTTATATATAATCTGCTAGGTAATTACTATTTTTGCTGATTAATTCCTCCCTCCCCGTTGTGTTCTGGAATAGAGTCACGTTGACGATCGTCGCGCTCCCGATTGCGATTGTGACGAGTTGGGTGCTTTATCAGCGGTGTAAGTCCCTTTTTTTTTCTGCTTTGTGGCTTTGTGGCTTGTGGGTCTGTTTTATATTTTGTGGAGAGAGAGAGAGAGAGGAGCTGATGGTGGATGTGTGTGTAGTGGTGCTGGGACAGGAACGGAAAAGACTTGCGAGGCTACCGCTGGTGGTGGTGGAAGAGGAGAGAGAAGGGGGATGAAGGGGAGGTGATGGCGATTTTTCTTTGCGGGTGTCCTGGTTCTGCTGGCGAACTCCATGGCGGCACTGTATGTGTATATTATCATTTAGACATTCGTTGCATTGATATTGCTCGAGCCAACTCCCCTCCCCCGCTTATGGTGGTGATTACTCGTGACCGTTACAGTTCAAAGTCTTACCAATACAGACATTAAGGTCAAGTATCAATGCAACGAGAAGGCGTGGGAATCCCACCAATGATATACGCTTCATGGTTGAATTATTGACAGACAGACGAAAGTGTTATAAAAAGCATTGCCCTGGACTGACGGGGAGTTTGATGCCTTCTTTCCGTCAAGCGAAGAGAGCTAATGCAGCTAAGCTTCTCAGCCTCAACTCGAAACGCCTCAAGTCTCTTCATATTGGTTGGCCCAGTTGATTCCTCCGAGTGTCTTGTACGAACTACATGCTTCATTCACAACTACCTACGGTAGGTAAGCCAGATATCCCATTTATGAATCCATATCCTCTCTTTTGTTCTCATATCCTCTGTGGAATTGCTCTGCTTTTTTGCGTGGCACCAGTATTTGCCGAGTAGAGCTGATCTATTTAAAGTGTGGAGAGGTTGGAGAGGCTGAACAACGACAACAACAATGGCAGAGGCATCTCAGCTGCCTCCAGCTTCCATATCAGCGCGTATTGCGTCGCTGAGGCTTAATGAGGTTGGACGTACGCCAGCTCCGCAACCGCGGTCTTCTCTTCGTCCTCCTCCAGCTCCGCTTGCAAAAAGGCCGTCCTTGGGTTTTATAGGGAAGACGACAAATAATCCACCTTTACAGTCACATGACTCTACGAGTATAAGAACGATAGGACACCAGCCTGTCGGGAATGGATATGAGGGACCACCGCCGGCATATTCGCGGACTGTCTCTGCCGATTCCACGGGCGCGAAGCTGTCTTTGCCTCCGAAATTTTCACAGCGGAGTGACTCTTCGCAGCATCTGAAACCTACATTGCCGCCACGCAGGCCTTCGGAACAGGCTTCTGAGAGAAGAAATTCTTTTGAGTCTCAATCCTCGGAATTCTCTAACGCCTCTTCATTCTCTACAAGCACAAAGGCGACGACGGCTAGAACACCTGAGTCGAGATCCCCGTCCATCAATGGAGAGGCTAGAGCGCTTCCTCCGGTGTACGATCCATCGTCTCTACCGGTCCAATTCCCCACGAAACCGAAACCACAAAATGATGGGAATGACCGGGGAAGAGTGCCTTCGAAGCATACTCATCCGTCACCAGTCATCAAAACTTCAAAAAGCTATTCAAATCTGAAACGTTCGCTGCCTCCTCCATTGCCGCCTACCCGCCATCGCCATGAGCCCTCTATGGAGCCTCAGGAAAAGCCGCAAAAAGAACCATTACCAACGTCAGAGGGGAAGTGGGATATTCCCAAGTTACCTGTGGATCTACCGAAAATCACTACAAAACCAGAGCTATCCCCAGCACCCTCGGACAATAGAAGAAAACTCCCACCACCAATGCCAAAAAGACCAGGTATGTTCCCTGACCCCACGGGCGATGGAGAGGATATACCGCCGCCGATGCCCAAAAGACCAGAGCCGTCCCCGGTTCCTTCGGAATTTAAAAGGAATCTGCCACCACCACCTGGGGAGCCGCCGATTGTGAAAAGATCTGCATTGTCGTTTGGGATGAATAAACAAACAGAGCAGCCACCACCCCTACCAGCCAACAGGCCAGATACTACTACTTTGACAACCAATGGGGTTGGTGGAACTCCGCCCCCAATTCCATTAGCGTCTCGTCCAAAGATATCTCCAACAAGACCTTCCACAAACACCAATGAAGACTCCTGTCTCAAATGCCGAGACTTCTCCGCCCCAGATTCCCACGCTGCTCGTTTCCCGCGACAATCCATCCCATCAACTTCCACCCACTGGATCGCCACACAACTCACGCAACCTTTCCCCTCCGCCACCGACAAAGCCCGCGCGATCTTCACCTGGCTCCATCACAATATCGCTTACGATACCGATGCCTTCTTCAACAACAACGTCAAGCACGCAACCCCTGAATCCACCGTCTCACGCGGTCTCGCCGTCTGCGCGGGCTACGCGGGCCTCTTCACTGCACTGGCTACCATCGCGGGATTGGAGAGCGTTGTTGTTAATGGCCACGGAAAGGGGTATGGATATGCCCCACTCGCACCAGGAGCACCCATCCCCGCATTCAATTCCAATCACGCCTGGAACGCTGTGAAGATCGATAACGGGGAATGGCATCTCATCGACGCGTGCTGGGGCGCTGGGAGCGTGAATGGGAAGAATGAACCATTCAAGAAGGCGTTCAATCCCTCGTGGTTCACGATGGATAATGTGGAATTTGGACAAAAACATTTCCCAAGCGATAAAGCGCAGTTTTTCCGATCTGATGGCAGCACGCTGACGTGGGGGGAATATTTCATCGGGGATCCGAATGGCGAGGGTCCACAGATCTTCACCTGCGCCACGGAAACCCTCGGCCTCCTCCCCTCATCCTTCCGCCCTCTCCAAAAAGCAATCCCTCTCTCCCCCCCATCCACCCTCCCCTTAACAATCCGCTTCCAATTTTCTCCTCTATGCCCCCACCTAAAAGCCCAACAACTCAAAAGAGGGACCTACCAAAACCCTCCCTTGTACATTCTCCAAACCAACGGCCCTCACGGGGACACCAAAGACACAATTCCCTTTGAGACGGATGGCACGTGTTGGTGGGTTGATGTTGAGAGGAGTTTATTGGGGAGGAAGGGCCAGCAGGTTATGTGTTTGAGGGTTGAGACGCTGGATGGGAGGGATGCGAGAGGGTTGGGGGGGAGGGAGTATTTGAAGAAGAGGGGGGGTGTTGGGATGAGCTTGAGTGGAGTTGCTATGTGGGAATTGGTTTAGGAGGGTGGGTTGCGTCCTCGGGTTTGTTTTGCTAGGTATATTTACATCTACATCAGCGAGGAAGAGGCTATGGGGTTTTTATATGGAGCAGGAGCTGGAGAGACAACCTGGTTATTTATAGAGTAATGGAGTCCGGAAATACATATAATGCCGGACCCTGGAGGTTCTTTCTTTTAGCTTAATGTATGTACAGTACATACCCGGGCACCCTTGAAGCATTTATTCTCTAACATCCATATCTTTATTTTATTTTATAAAAAAAATAAAATAAAAAAACAAAAACAAAAACAAATAGCAACAATAAACTACTATATTCCACACACACACACCCTTCTCCAGAACTCTACCCCCCAACCCCCCTAAAATACCCCAAAAAATAAATTAAATTAAAATAAAATAATACCTTCCTCCCCCCCCTCCCTCACCTCCACGATCGCTTGCATGCTTGCATGGGATACAACCCCGCCAACAACAACTACTTATCCATCCGCCCGTCGTCGCGGAGAATGCTTGAAGAACCAACTAGGATCCCTCCACTACGAGGGGAGGGGAAGATGGTGGGTGGCAGAGAAAGGGGGGGGTTTATTTCTAGTCGCTGTGATTGAGGCGCAAGGGAGTGGTGAATCTTTGGGGGAAGTACGTGAATAACACAGCGGGGATGCTGCGACTAGAATGATGGGGTTGCCGTTTTTTTCTTTTCTTTTTTTTTTTTTTTTTTTTTTTCGCCGCTGCGGGGTTGTTCATCGATGAGGTTACTTGGTGATGATCAAATTTGGATATTTGAGGTGTCTGTTGTATGCTATTGTTCTTACGGACTGGCAAATAGTTCACCGAGCCTTTGGGGCTGGTCAAGACATCTTCTAGTACCTGAAATAGGTCCCCCTTCTATCCCTGACGACTTTAGAGGAATGAATTCTAAAAATCCAAAAAAAAAAAAAAAAATCTCCATACTCCCATTCTCGCTTTGTAACTGCCAGAAAGCTCGCTAGAAACGATTGTAACCATTCAAAAAGTGCACTTGTAGTGAGCAGCGTCAGGAATGCCTTGGTCTAATTTTTGAGGTGTATAAAATGACCAAGACTCATTACCATCAAAACCATTAGGTTTTCCTAGCTGTTCCTTGTCTAAAGGCTACCGGCTTAGCTTCTTCTCCCTGATGAAAAGGCTGCTGACTGCCGCCCCTGATGCAATAACCAACCCCAGAATAAAGGCCGCCTGGGTCGCGTTCCCGTAGCAATCCCTCACCACCTCCCTAACCGCAGGTTCCAGTGTCTTGATGTAATCCAGGCTCTCCCTGACCCGCCTAATAATCTCATCCGCGTCCTTTCCGCTTTTTAAAGCCTCCTTCAAATGCGTCCGCAATGACTGCTGCACAGCTGTGGCACTGAGCGATAACCCGATCACACTGCCCAGACTTCGAAATAGATAAGACCCGGCGGTTGCAACAGCTTGGTCACTATCGGCGGCGTTGGCGATTAGAGCGATAAGGGAGGAAGTTACGCCGATGCCGTTGGAGAATCCGCAAATGACGAGACCGACGGAAATTCCAAGGGCAGAACGCGAGACAATGCCAGTAAAGAGCAAAATTGGGACCACTCCTATAGTGAGGCAGAAGTACGCCCAGACCGTTAACCAGTAGTAACGGCCTGTATGCTGCATGAGAAAGCCAGCGAACAGTGAGCCCGAGACTCCAGCCACAATAGCAGGGAGGAGATATACACCGGCCCGGGCCGCGGAAAATCCATCGACAGCCTGGTAGAAAAGGGGGACATAAAAAACAGCAGCCATCCAACCACCGAACGAGAAGGCGTTGCAGAGGAAGCATGCGAAAAGCGATCTGTTAAAAATGATGTAGCCTGGGGCAAAGGGCTCGGACGCTACTTTCATTTCGACGAAGACGAAAATGACAAAGAAAAATAAGGAGGCAGAAAGTGAGCCATAAGCAAGGGGTGTTGTCCAGGACACATTGCTCCCTCTGTCGAGACCTAGGAGAAGGGTGAACACCGAGGAAACCAGAACGAATGCTCCAGCAAAGTCGACACGCTTGAACTTGTCTTTCCAATGCGAGTCGTCAAGCCTAGGTAGGTCAAGGACGAATAATACGCAGACGAAGGCTATGAATGTGAGAGGGACCTGGAACAAGAATGACCTGCATCTCATGTTAAAACTGTCTCCATGATCGAAAAAAATATTTCGACTAACCATCTCCAGCCTACAAAATCTGCCACAATGCCACCTGAAATAACTTGTGATTAGCTATCGGTTCTATGCACTGCTGAGGCAAGGGCCCACCTAGGGGGGCGCCAGTAGCAGATCCAGACGCATAAATTATATTAAGGTAACCCTGCCACTTTCCCCTCTCCCTGAGCGGGACGACATCTGAAAGTAATATTGACACAACAGTTGTCATGCCTCCACCCCCTATGCCGGCGAACGCCTGCGATATAATCAGTATCTCTCCATATTGGTATGATGGATCTTTGGGTACATCAGCTCACCCTGGCTATTATGAGTTGGTTCATATCCTTCGCCAGCCCACAAAAAAGACAGCCCACTCCGAAAAAAGCGTACGCAAAGAGCAGTGGATGTTTTCGTCCAAAGATATCACTCAACTTGCCGTACAACGGTTGGAAGGACGTTATCGTAAGCATATATCTGGATGCTGAAGTAAGCTATACGATCACCCAGCGCAAAGCCACAACCTTTTGGGGACATATAGAAAATAACGAACGCAGTAGCTATCCAGGACGTATTATTCAGCGCTTGGAGTTCGCTCCCAATTCTTCCATAAGACGAGACCACAACCGTCTGGTCCATCGCAGCGAGGAAAATCTGTATTTCTCTTAATCAGGAATATTATCCATATTCGGTGATTACCAAAGCTCTTACGCCGAGAGCCACCGCAGGTATAATATATTTCAACTTCGCTTGAACCTCTGGGAGGCCTTTGTAGTCCCGGTCCTCCTCTGGTTGTTGCCTTTCCTCATCGCTACCGGCAGCTTCACCATTGGCCTGTACACTGTTTGAACCATTTAGATACTTGTTGTAATCGTTGTCCGACTTATCGAGAAGCGGAGATGTCTCTGTTGCGTGCTCAGAAGCCATGCCGTTCAATTTTACAAGACGTAAATGCTGTAGCTGAAAAGCCACACCGCGTTAAATCATTGACTCAGGCGTAAATACAACGAAGCACCGCCGGTTGTGGATGAGCAAGGCCTGTGTAACGAATACCCTTATCGTATTCGCACGTGACATTTCTCCAGAACGAGCATAAACCGGTCTTTAATGGGGATATTTACTACATTAAACCGCCCTAGGATTTGAGAAAACCAATCAAAACCTGGCTTGACGTGCACAGTTTTTCATAGAATCCGACTGCAATAGTAGCTCGCAAGCTCTTAATTACTATGTCCACCGACACCAGAGGTAGGGGCTATACAGCAGCGGGTCTGAAAAGCCAATAGGATATCATTATTATCAATGTGGATGCTGGTGAAATGGCGTCCAGATCTTGACGCTCTGGTGGCTGTTTTTGGATGCTTTGGCGCCGTTTTTGAATGCTCTTCCACTTCGTGCTCTCGCTGCCCCAAAGCCGTAGCCATGCGACAAGGAGTCTTCCCCAGTCTCCCAGGCAGGCAGAGATAGACTAGTGAAAATTCGCAGCAGCTGGAAATAGTGCAATACCAGTGCCATGGTGATCAGCTCCATGCGCAAGCACAGGAGCCGGTCGGGAGACAAAAATATAAAATGGGCCTCTTGAGCATAATCGGGACTTTAAGAGTTGGCAACTGACTCTAAGCCCCGAATACG
>JAJDMY020000393.1:0-38856 GCA_022345705.2 Sabuloglossum arenarium
CTTTGGCTGTGGCATGTTTTTGTTATTCGACTGTTGCTATTGATGTTCGGTCGAAGACGTTCGGTCGAAGACGTTCGGTCGAAGACGTTCGGTCGAAGACGTTCGGTCGAAGACGTTCGGTCGAAGACGTTCGATCTAACTCGAACTTGGCGGTCTTCGGTTGATCGACCCGCCATAGCAATTCGTCCGGACATCGTATTCTCGAAGAACGAGAGGAAAACCGGTCGCAATGGGCCACCTATTACGACGATGCCGTGACGGATGCGAGCTTATATGAGTCTGGCTTGAGGGAGGATGAGTCCCTTCTATTTGAAATCTATGGTTTTTCAGCTCGTGAAATTCTTTCTCTAAGTAAATGTTGACCTCTTTCCCCATAAATACCTGTATCCTCACATGATACACAGGCCGCGCTGGAGATTATGACAGTATCTGGATTTAAAATGCCCGCGCTACCCTGAAGGCTAAGGAGGGCAGAATTGTTCCTCCGGATATTGAGAAAGCATGGGAGATTTATGTGTCTGAGTTAAGGCGGAACTGGCGCAAATTGCCAAAAGAAGATCACCTATCTCCTCTTGGGCACGCTTATTATGGATTCTTGGATGTGTATAAAAATCCCTAAGAGGAAAAAAACAAGAGCTGGTGGGGGGGGTATGGCTGGCTTGTGGAGGCGGGTTACAAATGTTATACAGCTTCCTATACTCTGTTGAACCTGGTATAAGCATCACCTAGGCTCACCCAGGCTCACTATCTAAAGCATCATCGCCTGAGTGAGACAATAGTGAGTGCCGAGCGCATTTTTGTTGTCTTGTTTTGCCGAGGCCAGTGACGTAGCTGATGAGCTCTGCCCATTGAGACTTGCTCAAATGGAAGCAGTTCTCAATCCTCACCCTCATAATAGAAATCCGTGGTGAACTCCCCTCTTTCGGGCAGTGAGCGACGCCGCTCTGTGCTCGTGCGAGTAGAGTGATCGCTCCTACCGCGACAACAGAATCAGCCTTACGTTTGACGTTCACGATGCCGTCAGAACGAGTAGAGTCTCTTACAACCCACCTTATAGAGGAGCTTAGATCTACAGGAGATCTTGATGCATTTCGGTCTGCTAGCATGCCAGCCTACTATAAAAAGGTAAGTGAGAACGCTACGATGGAGTGGTAGTGAAACAAAAAGTCTTCTAACATGTGTATCGTGCTTAGACTCTTGCAGCAAGTACACTTTCTATCGGGATAGTAAAGGACCTGCTGGGCATCGACTAACATCCAATCGACCCAGCCTACATTTTTGCTTTTAAAGGAGATGAAGCCAAGGATATCCAACCCTCAAGCTGGTGTGGTGAGTGGCATGCTTTTCATCCCTTTTCCTGCCACTGTGTTGCTGATAGGCTATCTGTAGCGGAAGCTATGTTTAAGCTGATGTATTCTTGACATCACCAGTTCTATCATGGAGAGCCTTTGAGTCGCACCTTAATCGATCTTCTGCTTTGCGACCGCTTGCTATGTCTTGACGACAACAAAGCAAACCATATTCTTCAAGTTGTTACTGAAGTTGACATTCATGTGGAGATTCCAGATGATCAAAAAGGATGGTGGGATGCTGGCTCTGTGGCTGGAACGGCTGATTACGCACTTGGATATAAAGGGAAAAAGTATCCTGATGCTATTCTAATCATCGTCGAGGCTAAAAAAGAGGGGTGTTGTAGCGAGGCGCAAATGTTGTGTTAGGCCTACAAGATACCCGAAAGAAATCTGGCGAGCTCTAACGTTGATCTCTTTGGGACGATGGCCGATACAAATGAGTATCGCTTTGTGCTCCTAGATCGCGAGCGAAGAGCATTTATTTCGGAGCCTTTGCTATGGGCAACGAGGAGCGGCCAGATTGTGGCATTTATTGATCATATACTCCACTCAGCAATATCGTCATCACCGCATACTACACCCGTCAAGACGAAAAAGAGGCAGATTACAAACTATGACGACTATTTGGATGTAACTTTCCAGAGTGGTGTGGGGACTAGCGCTCGCAAGGAAGGTCTTAAGATAGAGGAGGACACGGATGAATACGACATCGTTGTGAAACACGGCATATCGAAGTTGGTGCTATCGCCATGTACAAGTACAGGTGCAAGAGTTCAGCCAGCTACAGGGTTTTTCCTTGACATACGCGCAACAAAATATTTGTATTCATAGCCACCACCATAGCGGCAAATTGCCAATGTATATTTGCCTCCCTAGTTACCTGAACCTGCAAAAAAAAGACATCTATTCTTCACTGTCTGATATTTCTGCTTCCCGCCATCTACCAGCTCCACGGCAGTAGCTGCGATGCTCAGGAAGAGGAACATCCAGGCTCACTCTGCTCATCGCTTAAAGCGGCAGCAACTGGATGAGTGGCTGCGTCGCGTTCGTTTCGTGGCGTCCCCTTTCCCCATCCACAGGGCATTCAGAAAACCAGTGAGCGAACGAGCGTCTCATTAATTTCATTTCATCTTTTTGAAGTCTGAATCCGGCGGCTCAAAAGGAAGCAACGTGATGAACCTGAAAAGTTTTTTTTTTTTTTTTTTTTGACGGAGGGAGTGGATGTGGTGGAAAGAGCGAGGAGGTTTTGTGGGGAGGGGGGGGAGGGGGGTTTCGGTGCCCACATGAATGCAATGCATGTATTTACGTGCGGAAGAAGAAGAATATATATAGCTTGAAAACATGCGATTAGCTAGACACGATGACATGTGCGTAAAACGCCCCCCCCAGGGAAATATGTTTGAGCGTTGCTGCTTGGAAGATATTGATTGCTTAAGCTTTTAGGACAGATGCGCCTCCCTAGATGAATCGCTGAAACAAACACGATGATGCTCCCAAAACATGTACGTACAAGGAGCTTAGGATAGCAGTATTTCCTCGTCTGCGAAGGATGTGTGTTCTTGTTGCTGGTGAACTAGGTTCTCGGAGAAGAGGAGCTCGTCTTCGACCAGGGCTATTTGGTCCGACTCCGGAAACCCCTGAAACAAATCATCGCTTGTAGGTGTGTCTGACTGCGGTATACAGGTAAAGTAGGTGTTGCAAAGAGGGCCATGTATCTCGCCTACGGCGGACTGAAGTCCACATTCGATCAAGGCTAGTTGAGCTACCTCCTGAAGTTCCTGAAATGAAGAATCGGACCCACCAAATGAATCGGTTTCGCAGGGGAGCTCATGTCTCCCATCCGCGACCGACTCAAGTTCATCTTCGATCAAATCTAGCAGGCCCTCCTCTTGAAATCCCTGGAATGAATCATTCCTAAATACACCTGGCTTGTGTTCGCTGAACATGTCTATTCCACAAAGGAGCTCATCTCTCTCATCTATGATCGACTGCGATTCAACCAGAACTCCCATAGCGGGCAATTCATAAGTGTCTCCATCCGGATCAAGAAGAGGATCATCTTCTTCCCTAACAACAGATTGGTGATGCTGTTTTTTGATATCAAACACCCCTTGCCTAAATGAGATGTTTTTATCACCGTGCTTAAACAATAAGTCGTCCTCATCGTAGTCTAAGAAGTCCATCAACAGGTCATCATCTATGCTCTCCTCTGGAGTAGCGAGCCCAAGATTTGAGCTGTCAATTGTCTGGTCTTCAAGCAATATCTCAAGTCCCCAAGTCACGTCATCTCCTTCTTCCTGAAGCAGCTCATCAGCAGATCCTTGCGCATCTTCGCTTTCAAGGCCGCTGGATAGCTTCATAGGCTTAAGTCTTTGGGCAGACTTAGGATCGTAGAGCCCCTGCTGCAGAGTCCTCCAAAGCCGAGCCTGAATCACTTTATGGATAGCCATAGATGTACTCTGGTCCTGCAAAGGATTTCTACTCTCTTCCAGGGTCGAAGTCGATGACAAAAACATGATAGGAGAAGGGGGGAGTGATGAGAGACGCTCAAGTTTTCTCTTCAGCGTAGTAGAATGAGCATAAGTATATACTGGAAAAGAAATAGCTTGAGATATCGTAGAGAGAAAACGCGATCGCCGTGAGATGGCCTACAGCGACCGAATATCAGTATCCGAAACGTTGGGTGGCAGCAAGGATAGCGACCCGGCGCAGTCTGCTCAACATACAAGGAGGTATCCGGGACTCCACAAAGAGGGGGCAATCTCTGACAAACTGAACTCGGGAGCGGCTCCAGTCAACACAATTCCTGGTGCTATTCGTAAAGGCTTTTTTGTGATCAGATTGCGGAGAGCCGCATCAGCCAGCACAACCATCTGTTTCAGCTCTGGGCGGCTGTTGAGCAAATGGAAGGCACTATCATCTACAGCATTCTCCAACCCCTCCAGAGCTCGTTTTCTTAGGAGCTTTCTTGGAAAGTCCTGCGGAGTTTGGAATAGCTGCAGGGGCCGTGACAAGGGATTTAGCTGAATAGGTGTCGTTGAGGACATCTCTTCAAGGTTGAGGAGGAGATCCTGGCCCTCTCCACAGCCTGTGCATTCGGTAGGTTGCGAAAACCATAGCCTCTTAATGCCAACAGTATTGACGCGAGAGGGTTGCAAAAGCGACTGCTTCTCATTGCTCAGAATACCGCTTGCCCTCGGCCTTTTTAGCGCTCTTTGCTGCGGCGTTGGATCCCGGACATTGGTAGAAAATGCCAACGAGAGGTGTACTTCGTTCATGGCCGCCGTTGGAACGCCCCCTGGTGGTTTAACGTCCGCAACTGGAATTGAAAAAATATTGACAGTCCGCTGAGAAGAGTGAGGTATGTCTAATTCGTTCCCTACATGATGGAGATGGATGACTATATCCTTTTGAGGACCGTCCAAGTCATCCAGATTGTGTGACGGTAGAGTGAGAGATGCTTGCAGGCTTAGCTGTGCCCAGAGCTAGTTTTGAATTGCTATTAGATATTAAACAACATCAGGGAATCCGAAAGAGAGTCACCTCGGCATCCTTCACAGCCCTTGCAAAACCTTCAATTAGGGTTGCATATTGAGGCTCGTTGGTATGAAGTCGCTTTCCATCGAAGAACAGCTGGAAGCTGATACAGAACCCTTGTCCCCTGGAAAACCATATCCCTCGTTCTGGAGTAACATTGGATAAAATGGCGCCTGAAAGCGAACAACTTGAAAGTAGGGTCTGAAGCGTAACGGAGAGTTGTAGGTTGAACGCGGCACTAGACACGAGCAATGGAGACATCGCGGCAATGTTCGGCATGGTTAGAAACAACAAAATAGGGTGAGGCGGCTAATGGCGTCCAAGAATGTCAGCGCCATCTTGCATATGGAGGCGGCAGAGGAAAGACATTGAGAGCAAGCGAGTGAGACGGCATTCTCACTCTCTGTTCGACCAGGAACAGATTCCCGCTCGGTTCCCTCCATCAACTTTGAACAACCCCCTTGGACCAAAATAGATCTCCATCTTTCTTCAAATATAATCCATGGTCGCTAATGGCGTAAAGGGGTTTGGGGTTTCAACAAGAAGATTTGGGGGCGGGAAGGTGTTGGTGTTTCAACTGCCCTAAGAACCCGTCTTGAAGTCGCTTCTACATGTGCTATTGGGTAGATCTGTATCGCCAATTTACCGTCTCAGGAGAATGGGCATTATTCAATAGGCGCCGATCAGATGTGTGGAGGAAGGAGTTCGTCTCTAGACTCTTTAAATGCTGTTCTCAAGTCTCCCATCAACGAGCTCTAAACCATCATTGCATTCCCAAACCAACTCTGCTTCGATTCAATCTACCGTCTCAAGAAAATATCTGAAGACAACGCCTTTGGAGACAAGCGAAATCATTCCCAATCGCCTTCCTCCTCTCCGTCTCTTGCCGTTTAATCATGTCATGCGAATTTTTCAGACCTCATGGTGGAAGATCTTATGTTAGACATCGGAAACCCGAGGTCGTCATCGTTGAACCCAAAGCAGATAGACTCCATGAAATCCTCGACAACCAACATGCAGTCCTCGACAACCAAGAAAGCATGTACGAACACATAAGCCAAATTGAGGAAAGCCAAGAGGTCTTGCTTGCTGCGTCGAGAAAGTGTCTCCGGGAGCATGCCTGGACGTCTGGCAAACTCGACGACATCGAACATGATGTGCATCACTCATTGCGAAAGCATGCTAGACCCAAAGGGATCGAATTTTCCTATGTCAGCCCAGTCCGTGTGAGGTTCGAGGTCGAGGATGATATCCGCCATCGACGCTGCAGATCGGGAGACGGCGTGACGTACATCACACCAAGGCATATCCATCCTCACCGCTTGCCGTATTACGCTGAATCCGAATCAGACTGTTCATCGGATAGTTCAACCATGTACGACTATGAGCCACGCAGAAGACGACCGACCGTTATTCACCAGGAACTATGCTTTTGCAGCGGGGTTGGTCACCACCTCATGGACTGCCCTAGAAGTAGGAGAAATTGGTGAGCATTGAAGTTTTGGGTTCGGGGTTGATACGGCGTTTGGTTTTTAGGATTGAAATAAGGAATAATTGGGTTGGGGTGCATGGGAAGCATGATCATGTCGGGTTTTCCTTTTCCCTTTCTTGTTTTCATATTTGGCCATCGTTCAACCAACAGCTGGTCTACTCTTCAGCGTACGGGATATGCATCTGAGCTTGAATTTTTATGAAATTAAGATAAGACTGGATATTCCGAACGGAGTACATACGAGTAGCGTTTATGCAAAACACTTCGGATCGAAAAAAGAAAGTTGTTGATCATGCAGCCGTATCTCACGCACGCTGACGTCAATCATCAGCAAATTTAATTTATGCATCCCAGAACTGCGTCAAGAATAAACACTCATCCCCATGGACAAAACCTGGGGATTGTAAGAGCAATTGGTGTCTCGGAAATGCCTCAAAGAGCGCACTGAGTTGCTCAGCCAATCGTGCCAAGGCCCATGCCCACGAGCTGATTTCTTTTGTCTCAGTTCAGCTTTTTGCGTGTGAAATCATTTGTCTTCCATTCGCGCGCCAAAACATCTCTCCATCGCCGTCTGTCGACCTTAACCGTCTGTCCTTCATTAGACATTATTATGGCTGCTCGGCAGCCACGACGTTTACTCAAGCCGTTTCTCTACCTGACCTCTGCAACAGTTGTGGCTGGAGGTGTTATTTACATTTCATATCGCCCACGCAATCTCCCGGGATCTGACCCAGTCGGTGGCTCGCTAGCCTATGCTGCAGGCGGGTCCAGCAGACAACCAAAGTTCCCAAATGTGAAGAGTAGAGAAGAGCAGATTGCGGACCTGAAGCGCAGCGCTGGTGTGACAACAAATGTCAAAAGAAGCCTGGGGCTGGGTGCGATTGGACGGTTGTTTGGAGGTGGTGACGACTTCGACCGGGCATCGAAAGTTGGGGAAGATGCACAAGACGAACCGTATGATCTGTTGATCATTGGGGGTGGTGCAACGGGTTCCGGCATAGCACTTGATGCCATCACAAGAGGCTTGAAGGTTGCAATGGTAGAGAGAGATGACTTCAGCAGCGGCACAAGTAGCAAGAGTACGAAGCTAGTGCATGGTGGAGTCCGGTATCTTGAGAAGGCTGTTTGGGATTTGGACTATAACCAGTGAGTCCTGATAGCAACGGTTGAACCCCGAAACCCAAGAATGAGGCTGACCCCCTTTGCAAAGATATAAACTCGTAAGAGAGGCTTTACGTGAGAGGAAGTACTTCTTGGATACGGCTCCCCATCTTTCAATGTGGCTGCCAATAATGTTACCAATTTACCAGTGGTGGAAAGCGCCGTGAGCTTGACGATAAATAACCCAACACGGTGGATACTGATTAATTTTTTTGCTCATAGATACTACTGGGTGGGCACCAAGTGCTACGATTTTCTTGCCGGTTCAGAAAACATCGAAAGCTCGTACTTCTTGACAAAAAGCAAAGCTTTAGATGCATTTCCCATGCTCAAAAAGAATGGGTTGGTGGGAGCTTTGGTTTATTATGGTAAGTCTGGGCTCATTGACAGCCAATGCTTTTTGAATTTGCGCTAATACTCGAAAGATGGCGCACACAATGACTCCCGTATGAATGTTTCTTTAGCAATGACCGCGGCTTTGTATGGTGCAACCGTGGTCAACCACCTTGAAGTTAGGGGTCTGGAAAAAGATGCTTCGGGAAAGCTATGTGGCGCACGCGTGAAGGATCTAATCACGGAGAAAAATGGGCAAAAGTCGCAAGAGTTTACTATTAAAGCAAAGGCATGATCGCGAGATTTCTAGCATCGTGGTTTCGGTATTGCTAACGGACTATCTTAGGGAATTATCAATGCAACTGGTCCTTT
Organism: Sabuloglossum arenarium; assembly: GCA_022345705.2. Lineage (NCBI taxonomy): Eukaryota > Fungi > Ascomycota > Geoglossomycetes > Geoglossales > Geoglossaceae > Sabuloglossum > Sabuloglossum arenarium. The sequence continues at coordinate 8,248 of JAJDMY020000393.1, forward strand.
TACTGACTCCATCAGAAAAATGGATAGCCAAGATGTCAGAGAAATAGTTGCACCTAGTTCTGGAGTACATGTAATACTTCCTGGGTACTACAGTCCCGCACGGATGGTTAGTTTTTCTTGATTTGCCCCTCCCCATGACAACCTGGAAAATTACTTACAATGGCAGGGATTGATTGACCCTTCTACCTCTGATGGTCGAGTTATTTTCTTCCTCCCCTGGCAGGGGAACACAATCGCTGGCACCACTGATGCACCGACCAATATAACAGCTCATCCGCTAGCCTCAGAGAAAGAAATAGACTGGATTCTTGCAGAAATACGAAGATATCTCGCACCTGATATTAATGTGCGTCGGGGAGACGTTCTCGCTGCATGGTCAGGCATTAGACCCCTTGTCCGAGACCCGAAGGCCAAGAATACGGAATCCCTTGTTAGGAATCATCTGGTTGATGTGTCTGAATCTGGGCTTCTTACCGTTGCCGGAGGCAAATGGACAACCTACCGTCAGATGGCCGAGGAAGGTGTTAACGAAGCAATCCAGAAATTCAATTTGAACCCAGGGCCAGTAAGGAATGCTCCGGGTATCAGCGGCACTCAGATGGCAGATGATGAGGCAAATTTAGACGGCTCTTGTCAGACACACCGAGTCAAGCTTATTGGCGCCCATGGTTACTCCAAGACACTCTTCATTAGACTGATTCAGCACTTTGGTGTTGAAACTGACGTGGCGCGACATCTGATCGACTCTTACGGTGACCGTGCATGGACTGTTGCTGATCTCTCATCCCCTACTGAACTCCGCTTCCCTGTTCGAGGCATTCGGCTTTCTCCTCTGTACTCTTTCATTGATGGTGAAGTGCGTTACGCAGTCCGTCATGAATACGCTCAAACCGCTGCGGATGTCTTAGCTCGTCGGACAAGACTGGCTTTCCTGAATGCCCAGGCGGCACTGGAGGCACTACCTAAAGTCATTGACATAATGGGAGAGGAGCTGAAATGGGATAGCAAGCGGAGGGAACTAGAATGGAGGGAAACGGTGCCATTCTTGGCTTCAATGGGGCTGCCAGAGAGCAAACTGAGCGCTTCTAGGAAGGATGTTGAGAGTGGAAAGACAGCAACCTATGAGGCGGACGAGTACAAGCTATACTCGAGACATGGTTAGTAGAACTCTGGCCCTTTGGACTACGTTTTATGGCATTTAAACTGATCGATTTTTTTAGATGGACCGGGAGATGAGCTAGAGAGTGGCAAGAATCCCGTCATGGCAAAGACCTAATGGCCAACTGTTAAGGGATTCTCCTTGGTATAGAAAGACTGCTGGTTAAGAGAAGACGGCACTTCTACCGGCGTCATCATTCCAGGATTTTTGTATGGCTCAACAGTTCAGATTGGATTGGGAGCAGTAAACCAGCTCTAGTAAATAAAAACTGCGCTCTATAGGATATTCTACTTTAATCTATTAGTTGAACGCGCCAAGAACCTTAAGCCCACACGTGATCTAAAGCAGGACAAACGCGTCCGTTCGCGAGACGCGTTAAGATCCACTTTAACACTTACGCAACTCAGCTTCATAAAACAACACCATTACAAGAAAACCCACAGCCTTTACTTTATTACACCTCCACCGTTCCACCGATACTCTAGGAGTCACAACAACAAGTTCGAAGACAGCAGAATCACTTACAAGGAACGCTTGCTCTTTAAATTCTAGCCCAGACGCGACTTTTACGCATTAGATTGAAGAGTTTTAACAATCATGTTTGTTTATAAACGTGGTATGTATCCATTTCCGGTTCACTAGCACCTGTCCTCCTAGTTAGGATTTTTGGTCATCTCACAAGACCTGGGAGCTTAAACCTGTGTCGGACAAAGTTGGCCCCGAGCAGACGCCAACATTGACGGATGCTGATATTGTCTGCGTAACTCCAGATGGGCGCAAGGAGCGCGTCCAATTTGACAAGATCACAGCCCGCGTTTCCAGGTTGTGCTACGGCTTGGACTCGGAACATGTGGATGCTGCTTGCATAACACAGAAGGTGATTTCTGGTGTCTATCAGGGCGTCACAACGGTGGAATTGGATAACCTAGTAACTACATCTCTTCCCCTTTGCTCAGGCGTGGTTATGCGTGCCACCCTCTCTTAAGATTGTATGTTTACTGACGGTTGATATCTTTAGGCTGCTGAGACTGCCGCATATATGACAGTTACGCATCCCGATTATGCCATCCTAGCTGCACGTATTGCGGTATCCAACCTCCATAAGCAGACAAAGAAGCAGTTCTCTTCTGTTATTTCCGACCTATACCATTACGTCAACCCGAAGAACAATCGACCATCTCCAATGATCTCCCGGGGAACCTACGAGTGTGTCATGAGGCACGCAGAAGAACTGAACTCTGCAATTGTCTACGATAGGGACTTCAACTATCAGTATTTTGGATTCAAAACCCTTGAACGTTCTTATCTTCTCCGGATCAATGGGAAGGTGGCAGAACGTCCGCAGCATATGATAATGCGTGTCGCCGTTGGCATTCATGGTGACGATCTCGAGAAAGTCGTTGAGTCATACAATCTCATGTCCAACAAATACTTCACCCATGCATCACCAACGCTTTTTAATGCTGGTACACCGCAGCCCCAACTGTCCTCCTGTTTCCTCGTCGATATGAAGGAAGATAGTATTGAGGGCATCTATGACACCCTGAAAACATGCGCAATGATATCAAAGACTGCTGGCGGTATTGGGCTGAATATCCACCGCATCCGCGCTACTGGATCCTACATTGCTGGCACTAACGGTTCCTCTAATGGAATTGTCCCCATGCTTCGAGTTTTCAACAACACCGCAAGATATGTCGATCAAGGTGGAAATAAGCGCCCTGGAGCCTTTGCGATCTATATTGAACCTTGGCATGCCGATATTTTCGAGTTTTTGGACTTGAGAAAGAATCACGGCAAGGAGGAAATTCGCGCTCGGGACCTCTTCTTTGCCCTTTGGGTGCCGGACCTATTCATGAAGCGAGTCGAGAAGAATGCCGAATGGACTTTGTTCTGTCCCAATGAGGCACCAGGTCTCGCAGACGTGTGGGGCGACGAGTATGTGGCTCTGTATGAAAAGTAAGCTGCATTGGGAGGCTCTTACCCCTCTCTAGAGCAAATCTAATAATTGCTCTGCAGATACGAAAAGGAAGGACGAGGGAGGAAAACTATCAAGGCTCAGAAGCTGTGGTACTCTATCCTTGAGTCCCAAACAGAGACTGGCGGTCCATTCATGCTATACAAAGACGCTTGCAATCGCAAGAGTAATCAACAGAATCTTGGGACCATCCGGAGCTCTAACCTCTGCACCGAAATCATAGAATACTCGGCTCCTGATGAGGTTGCTGTATGCAACCTGGCTTCCCTTTCACTTCCAACCTTTGTGGATTCCGTTCGTTGCGAATATAACTTCGCCAAATTGCATGAGGTTACCCAGGTGGTCGTCCGAAACCTGAACAAAATCATTGATGTCAATTATTACCCCGTTGAGGAAGCTCGGAGGAGCAATATGAGACATCGTCCCATCGCTGTTGGCGTGCAGGGGCTTGCGGATGCGTTCCTTGCTCTTCGTCATCCGTTCGACTCGCCTGAGGCAAAACTTCTCAACATTCAGATCTTCGAGACGATTTATCATGCTGCATTGACAGCCTCCTGCGACCTTGCAAAGGCCGATGGTCCATACTCTACGTACGAAGGATCTCCGGTATCAAAGGGTATCCTACAATACGATATGTGGAACGTGACCCCGACTGACCTCTGGGACTGGAACGCTCTGAAGCAGCAAATAGCTAAGCATGGTGTGAAGAATAGCCTGCTTGTTGCTCCAATGCCTACTGCAAGCACCAGTCAAATTCTGGGAAACAACGAGTGCTTCGAACCCTACACGTCTAACATCTATTCTCGTCGTGTTCTAGCTGGAGAATTCCAGATCGTTAATCCATGGCTCCTTAAGGACCTTGTCGACATGGGCTTATGGTCTGACAACATGAAGAATCGCATCATTGCAGATGGCGGTTCTATTCAAAACATTCCCAACATACCTGACGACATCAAGGACTTGTACAAGACCGTGTGGGAGATCTCTCAGCGAACAATCGTACAGATGGCCGCTGATAGAGGCGCCTACATTGACCAATCTCAGTCTTTAAACATCCATATGAAGGAGCCGACCATGGGCAAGATCACCAGCATGCATTTTGCGGGCTGGAAGCTTGGTCTCAAGACCGGGATGTACTATCTCCGGACCATGGCTGCTTCCGCGCCAATCCAATTCACAGTTGACCAAGAACAACTCAAAGTCGTTGATACAAACGTAGCACGTTCTACCCCAGGGGGAGTAAAGAAGCGTGCCCAGCCTAGTAATGGCTACTCATCTTACTCTGCAGTCCCTCGTCCGATGTATGCCCAGCAGCCTCCCAACGGCAATGCCTCCTCACTAAACGATACCCCCTCGACCCCCCCACCCATCTCCGAGGCCAAAAAAGCCGCCTCCCCAACAAAAAAAGCCATGGAAACCCCACCTTTCAAAGCCGACACATCAGAGGGCGAGAGCCCTAAGCTCCTAACTACCGAACCCCCAGTGGGAACTCCCCAGAGCGATGAGGAACTTCTGGATCCTGCTCTTGAGAAGAAGAAGCAGGATGAGGATCTGGAAAAGGCTAGCGATGACCGCGAGGGTGATATTTATGCAGATAAACTTTTGCAATGTAAGTCTTGACCATTTTTCTTCACACACCCCATAACCTCACAACTGGATTTCAATGTCTGATAATCCTTATAGGTAGCATTGAAAACAAGGAAGCTTGTGTCATGTGCAGCGGTTGAAAACCGTATGGGATGAGAGGATATGGCAGCAGTGACACGAACGCAATAGATGGATAAGCATAGATAGGAATCTCTCTCTTTTTGGTTTCCCAAGCTTGTGGAACAAGCTTATGTAATTGATCTTCACTCCTGTCTCAACTGTTCGGCCAGGCTATCATCGTCCCAAATTTCCCATTTCCCATTTCCCTCAGCTTAGTCCAGTTTAGTTTCATCTCGCCTTCTGAAAAACCGGAATCAAAATGTATCAACTCAATTTCTCCCTTTTCAACTCTCATACATCAACCAAAGCAACTCATCGTATATAATACATACAAATTGAGAGATAAAATAAGCACAAACATCAGCATTCGAACATAATACATATGGAAATTAACCAGACAATAATCGCGGGGAACCATGAGATAATAGACCACCCCCCTAGCCTATCCATCCATCCGTCCATCCGTCCATACACCCCCCATCCTTAAATACACCGTCCTTCCATCCACCATAGGATTTTCTCCCCCCCCCCTTTTCACTTCCTCATCACAGCACGGAGAATAGAAAACCGGGGGTATCTGTATCTGTAATCTGCTTAAAAAGCCAAAGCTTTTAAAAAAAAAAAATTAAAAAAATACCGAACCCGATGAGTGAGAAAGATGAGGCAAGGTAAGGGGGAGCTTGGAAATGAGTGGTGGATGGAAGGGGGTTGGAAAACGGGAAACTCCCCCCCCTTCCTATGGAATATGGAAGAATAAAAAATAAAAATAAAAATGAGACGCACATGAGGATCTCAGGAGCCTCGGAGATTATTAGAATTGGAAACTTCTAACGTCCCTTAAAAGAAAATTACTTGCTCTCTCTCATTCATTGTGCCATATAATAATGGATAATCTCATCTCAAGCCAGCCAGCCAGCAAGCCAGAAAAAAAGGCACAACCTCGAGCCAAGTCAAAGCTAAACAAGTGCACTAGCACCCCTAACCTAACCTAGCCCAGCCTATCATAAAAACCTCCCTCCCCTGGTTCACTCCATCGTCATTGCTCCAATCTCCTTCTCAACGCCATATCGATCATCCTTCCTCCTATCCCCCTCCCCGGCATCCGCCGCTGCTACCGCTGCCATTGAAGATAGTCCTCCTTCCTCGTCCTCACCGACCTCGCCCCAGCTGGAACTTTTCCGGCTGACTTTCCCACCCGTAGCACCGCTGACAGCGCTTACTTCTCTTGAGTTAGCAAGGGGGCTTGCTGGGGTTATGGCACTGCCGCCAACACTGTCATTGCGGCCATGGCCCAAGTACCCGCTCTTGATGCTTGCGCCGTCGCCGCCGCCTGCTCGGTTGCCGTAATAGCTATTTCGTCCCTCGCTGCCAAGCGTCGGGGTGATGCCGGCTGTGGAGTAGACGCTTGCGCGTTCTGTACCGGTCGCGGCGCTGGGTCTGTGGATGAGTGCGGGGGCGGCGGATGGGCTCATGGCGGAGCTGTCGCCGCCAACGTTGCCGCTAAGGACGCTGAGGGGGAGGCTTTCTCGGCTGCCGCCCCAGAGAGAGGAGGGTGCGAGGGCTCGGACAGAGGCGTCGGTGTCGAAGGAGTGGCGGCGTCGGCGTTTTGAGGAGGAGGCGAGGGTGAGGATGGAAGCGTTGTCAGTGAGGAGGTTGTTGGCGGTTGCGGCGGTGTAGGTTGATGGATGGCCGCCTCCAGTGAGGGGAGCGAGATGGGAAGGGAGGGCGGAAGGAGGTGAGGTGGTGGGGAACTGATGGGAGAAGTGAGAGGGGGAGTTGGAGTGGTTGGTCTGTGAGAATGTTGGGATGTTGTTGGAGTTGGGGTTTGCGCCGTTTCCTAGCATTGCCGAAGGCGCAGTAGACTGTATGGTCGTGAGGGTAGTGGTCAGGGAGCGGACCGATGGTGCTGGGGATGAGAAAGTGCTGCCTCCTCCTCCACCGGCTGTAGCGCCCGTCCGACCACCGGAAGATCCAGCTTTCGACGACTTGGTTGTTTCCGGGTTTGTTGAGAGGGTTGGAGCAGTAGACCTGTTGCTCAGGGCTGGGGGATTGTGGCCATCCGCCGACGGGGGCACAGAGTCCCTGCCTCCGACCGAAGAGAAGCTGCCTATTTGACCAGACACCGGGGATGAGTGTAAGAGGTGTTCGTTTCCGTGGCCGCTACTAGTAAGGACGCATGAAGCCGGGTATGGATTGTTGCGAGCATTCACAATTAGTTTTTTAGACTTGGAAGCATTTTGGACGGGGCTGCGCTTCGTCGAGGCGCCTCCATTTGAGTGGAGATCAAAAGATGACGATTTGAGGTTTGTGAGCCTCTTCATCAAGGAAGAGAAGGGCCGTCGACGAGTGCTGCGTTCTACCATGTTGATATGTTAGCCAGTTTCGCCGATTGAACAAAGCGAGAGCTAACTATGATATTTAAATGAAGTGAAGAGCTACGAACGGACTGCAGCTTACCATGCGCTCTGGAAGGACCCTCAGTAGCGGTCATCATTGAGGCAGAAATGCGCTTGTTGTTTGCAGACGTAGGACTGACGGGGTGGGGGACGAATGACGTCTGGCGGGAGGCTCTGCTATCAAACAAGGGGACCAACCAAATATGTTAAGTCCTATCCTGTCTGATGATACGCGTTTTGGCACGAGAGAAAGAGACAGACAGAGACACGTCGCACAGTGGGTAGACCGGCGAATGGTAGGAGATGTGTTCGATTGGGAGTGGTATGTGGAGTTTGGACAGCTGGCAAGTTGGAACTAGTACGCTGGAGATGGTGGAATGCGAATTGCTGTTGCGTACGGTACAAAACTGCATAAAAGGACGGCACGAGTTGTGCAACATACCGCGTACCGTACAAAACTGCATAGAAGATCCCGCCACCGTACTCCATAGAGCCTCATCTGCTCTGTCGAACCTTCTGAAGGCCAGTCAGTGGCCTGTGTGCTTTGCACCTGCTTGATATCGAAACTACTTTCATGTCTCTGTGGTACTTGCTGCTTCGATGCTTTTACTAATAACATCAAGCTCGTTATTGCTTTTGTCCGCAGAAGCAGTTGCGACTGCCTACACACCGGCATGGATTGTCAAAAACACTGCGAGTTTGCCCACTGAATCTCATGTTTGAGAGAAATCAACTATTGCTAACATGGCATCGATGAGCTTCGCAATCCTTCCTCTGCCGGCGGAGGTTGTTGCGCAGATAAAGTCTTCAGCTAGAGTAACCTCGCTGAACGGTGTTGTTCTCGGCCTCCTAAGCAATTCACTCGATGCTGGAGCTATCAGGGTAGAGGTCGATGTTGATTTCCGGCGGGGAGGATGCACCGTGGAAGATGACGGTGCTGGCATCTCGCCGGCTGAGTTTCGGGAAGACGGCGGGTTGGGAAAGATGTATTGTTAGTGGCTTGCTTCAATACGACACATTCAATGGGGCGACGGAATTTGACTTGAATTGTATTGACGGTGACCTAGATACATCTAAGTTTGATGCTCAAACGCAAATGCATGGACGTAACGGAACCTTTCTCTCGTCTCTCGCGGCGTTATCCCTCGTAACCATAACATCACATCACCACTCGTATCGCTCTCACAATACACTAGGACTCCACCAATCTAAGGTCATCTCACGGTTGACACCGTCACCAGCCCATCAACACCTCGCGTTCCGGCATCATGGCACCAGAGTTACGGTTAGAGATTTGTTCGGAAATATGCCAGTCAGAGTCAAGCAACGTGCCCTTGCTTCTGCGGAGCAGGGAGACAGTGAAGGTGAATGGGAGGAATTGAAAAGAGGAATTGTGGGCCTCCTCTTGGGAGAGGGAAGGGAACTAAGCGTGGTTGTAAGAGATGCAGAGAAAGATAAAAAATTTGTGATTCGGCCACCTGGCTCAAGTGCGAGAGCCTTATCTTCCGAAACCAGGAATTTTTATAAACTACGAAGCAAGACGTCGAAGTTCGATCTATCATTTACCCGAAGTGTTCTGTCCCAGGTATCCTACATTTCGCGGGAATCTTGGGACTCTTGGGTTCCTTTATCTGCCAGTACGCCATATGTATCTATCCATGGTGCTATATCCTTGGAACCTGCTCCAACGAGACGAGTGCAGTTCATTTCCCTTGGTGTTCACCCTGTGGGCGTGGAGACCGGGAATAATATGCTGTTTGAAGAGGTCAATAGGCTATTTGCTGCTTCGGATTTTGGTGTCATCGATGGCGAATCAGATATGGATGAGAGCGAGAAGGAGCGCCGACAGAAGGATAGGAGGTATAAAAGTGACGGTTTAACCAACAAGCAGCTCAAAGGAGGTCGAAAAGGGGTAGATCGGTGGCCAATGTTCTTTCTCCGCATAAATCTCGAAAGTCAGGGGGGTGCACGTCCTGGGCTGGGTGAAGAAGGGTTGATGAAAAACGACGATGATTTGAGATCTGTGTTGGAATTGCTCAGTGTGGCAACGACAGAATTTTTAAAGGACAATCACATTCGCCCCCGAGCAAGGCGGACGAGGGCGCCCATCAACAATCCAGTGCAAAATGATCAAAACCCTGGCAAACTCGGAGACGAAAGACCCCAAACTAGGGCTTTAGGTGAAGATACGTCTCGATCCTTGAGCCCAGTACTGTACCACGCAGGTGGCAACTCTTCCACCAAGACCAGATTCATTATCCCCCAGCAGCCATCGTACACTACCCATAGTGGTTCAAAGGATAGTCGCAGATCTCAGAAATCACGTTTGTCAAACTTGAAAGACGACATGTTAGGAAATAATGTGAGGCTTCCGACATTCTCTGGAAACTCCGCCAGGACCACTGACTCTGCTATCAGTTTATGGAGTAGGGTCAAGAGCGGTAAGAAAGATTTCTTGGAAGATGGCTGTAGTGCAGCGTCAAGTATTTCGAATGGTTCCGCACCAGGCACAGCTTCCCAAGGCCTTAACTCTGGATCGTTTGACTTTGTACTAGAAAATGTCGAAGTCGCGTCTACTACTAACGGAGCGCCTGCCTTCCAGGGAGATCGAGATTCACAAGGCAAGCCAGAGACTTCCGGGACAAATGATGATGGCGGAAATCGATACGACAATGTCAATCCAACTACCGTTACTGAAGAGCCTGACTGTTCAGAGAGATTGTGTGGACCTGCGCCAATGCTTGATGAGGACGATACAACCGATAACCTTATACCTTGGATTAATCCCTCTACAAATAGACAATTCCTTATCAACCCCCGAACCGGTATGGTATCAATTGCGTCGAAAGATTCGAAGGGGTTTAGACCTGGAAGTTCATCGACGCATGGTATACCAGGTAGCCTCGGCCCTTATAAGCGTGTGAATCTCAGGAGTAGTATGAATGACAAAGTAGCGGCGGACCCCAACAGTTGGATTGTGGGGCTTTTAAAGGACTGGAACAATCCAATTTTTCGACAAACAGAAGAAGAGATACCGCAAGTGTCGCTCCTCGAAGGCACAAGTACAGGGTCTTCGAGCATACTCTACGGTCGTCATCACAATTGCTCTCAGATAGAGGTTGAAAAGGCTTTTAAGGAGTCGACCTCTGCGCTTCCTGAAAGGTTGTCAAAGGAAAGCCTGCGAGATGCAGAGGTGATTGCGCAAGTCGACAATAAGTTTATCCTGATAAAAGTTGCTGCGTTTACAGAACATCAAGGAGAAAAAGGCAATGCCACTGAGAGAGACCTGCTTGTCATAGTTGATCAGCATGCTGCAGATGAGCGCTGCCGGATTGAGGGCCTGCTTCAAGATTTATGTTCCTCTCCATCGTCCCAACAGCAAGGCCTGAGAAGCCTTCTAGGATTCACCTCACGTATTGCAAACACCCCCCTCCCCAAACCAATGACCTTCCACGTCTCGCCCCGAGAACACCTCCTCTTCAAGATCCACGCTCAACACTTCGCCAACTGGGGCATCCTCTACGACCTTCACTCCCCTCCCGCTGCGCCTTCAAGGCTCGAGTCTGAGGGCGAGTACAGCATCATCGTGAAGGCACTTCCGTGCGGGATCGTTGAGAGGTGTAAGGCTGAGACAAAGCTGTGCCTAGAGTTGCTGAGGACGGAGGTGTGGAAGAGGGAGGAGAGGAGTGGGTCTTCTACTAAGAGGAATTATGTTGGGATGGTGAGCGGTGGGAATCGGGAGCTCGGGGCGGCGAGGAAGATGAAGGTGGTTGGGGACGGGAAGGGGGATAGGGATGGTTGGTTGAGGATGATTGGGGATTGCCCACAGGGGGTTCTGGATATGTTGAACTCAAGGTCTTGTAGGAGTATGTCCTCCATCTTTGATGTTTGCAAGTCACCCAGCAATTTTTGGGTTCTGGAAAAAGTGAGCATATTTTAATTTTCTACCACTGACACAATACTCAGGTGCCATCATGTTCAACGACGAGCTCACCCTCGCAGAATGCAAATCCCTCGTCTCGAGGCTTGCGGAATGCAGGTTCCCGTTTCAGTGTGCGCATGGGAGGTATGTCAGCCTCCTCCTCCTCCTTCCTTCCTTCCTTCCTTCCTTCCTTCCTTCTTCCCTCTTTCCTTCATCCTGGGTTTTAGGGACTAACAAGAACGTAACCACACCAGGCCTTCGATGATTCCACTTGTTGATTTGAGTCTTCCGACGCCACCTGTTTCGAAGGTTGGTGGTGGTTTGGGGGGTGGTGAGAGGAAAGCGTGGGGAGGGGTGGAGGGGGATATGTATGAGGAGGTGGCTGGGGCTAGGGAGTTTGTGGAGAGTGTCAGGAGGTGGAGGGGTGGTGGTGGGGGAGAGGATATCTGTTTGGTTTGAGCTAGGAGAATGATGATTTTTTTTGGACAGAGGGAGAAAGGTTGAGAATGCAGTAACCCTGCTTACCACCGCTCCTTTATTCGGTATTCTCTTTAATACCATCTCTCTCACACTAAAAGAATCATCCCCTCATTCCCAATTTTCTGTTATCATTCATCATTTAAGTAGCATTTTTCTCGGAACTACCAGCGATTTGAATAGGTCCGTTTTGTTCCATTTATTCGTGTAATCACCACACGTAGACTCAAAAATCAACACACACACACACACACACACACCGATACACAACACCAGGTATCCCGCCCTTCCATCAGTCCAAGTATTCACCCAAGCATCCATCCAGCGCAAGCATAGTCGCCAAAAACCAAAACCAAAACCAAAAACCCAAACCCAAACCCAACCCAACAACAACAAAAAAAAACTCAAACAAATGCTTTTTTCTCGTTTTCATGAGAGATTTCAAGTAGGAAAGTCTGCGTCTGTTGAATCGTGATGTTGCTCGTCAGGGAGGAGAATTCGGAGAAAGAACGCCCGAGAGTTAAAGGGGAGTAGGGAGGAGAAACACAGGAACTCCCAAAGAAAATTCGTTGCAGAAGTAGAATGGCTGAATGTGCCCCAAAAATGTTGTCATTAATTCCCAATTAGGGAGGCCTGGATCTGTCGCTTTTGTCTGCTGCTCTATCCGCTGCTTTTTTCTGTTGCTCTTACGGATATCCAGAAGTTACTTTTTCCTATCCCTTAGTCCTTTTCTTTTTTTTCCAACTCATGGGTATGGTTCTTTTTGGGAAAATAACCAAAAAGTGACATGTGGGTAACCGCTACGCCGGAACCTTGACTTTTTTTCCCCTTCCCGTTTTCCCCGTCCATCCATTACCAAAAGGAAATGCTAGCCTGCACTTCCTACGAGCGCTAATAGCACTCCGCTAACTACACAGACGGCTCCGAATGTTGTAAGTACGATGAATCTCTGCGTATACCCGACCCGCGTTTTTCGGATAAGCATCATGCCCATGCCAGCTACTGCAAAGGACAAACTTGCAACAACTCCAAAGATCACACCTAGGTCCACTGGTACATGGAACTTGTGTTTGCCTGTAAAGGCAAGGACGGACACGAGAACAAGAATCAGAATGGACACGGCGAAGCAAGCCAGGTAGGCACGGGTCAGGAAATGTTCCTTCAGGAGCAAGTTCTTCTGCACTTCCTGTTCTGCGATTGTGGAGTAGTATCTGCGAGAGAAAATTATACGTTCGGCTGAGAAATTATCTTCGAGGTCAGTGTCGTCTGGCATAAATCGACTCGTGTTGCGCTCTCCGAGCAATGGCTGCCGCTCGCCAGCTTTTGGATTTGATGGCATCCAAGCTCTGACCTTTGTAGAAGAAGTTTTAAATTTTTTGACAATGGCATCTTTCCACTTGGAAACCACTTCCACGCCAGGGAACCCAGCGGGCTCATTTGGGTCAATGAAGATTGTATAGGGTTCATCCTCAGGTGCTTCATCGCCATCATCATACTCGTTCCAATATCTTTCACAGCTTATCGATACATCCTCACTTAGTCGCTTACGGAGCGGGTGTTCCTGATACGTTTTTTTGCGTTTTTTCTTGAAAGCACTGAGGGGAGGCGATTGGAGTAAGTCAGACACTGAAGTTGCAGAGGAGTAGTGTGGACCTTCAGTCGTCGCGCTACTGGGATCATCAGTGGTTGAAGTTGCAGAGGCTGATGTATTCACAGCCGTCGAGGCAAATCCTGCATGAGAGGAACGGCGGAGAGGCGAGCTAGATGACGATGGTATCTTTCTAATATCCTTCTCAAGCGCGGGAAGCTGTATTTCCGTCAGTTATTATCACAGGTGCAGAGACATAAATGAACAGACATACCCAGAACGGCGGTGGCATCCTCTTCGGTTTCAAAAGAACCGCGACTGCGTGGGTTTCGGTTGAAAAGCCTCGAGCTCTCTCTGTCTGTAATAAAGTTTAGCATGATCAAACTATCACTGCGTTGAATACAATTCACTGTTTACCAGATGGCTATCGTCTAGCACCGTCATTAAGCTGGTTTCTTCTTCACCTTCCCATCTGACCTCAAGTACCGCATATGGAAATTCCACGGATTCAGAGGTCAAGGTCGGATTTCCCTCACAACCTTCCATAGGTGGCGTCAAGATCCCAGACCTTCCTATATCCTCAAGATGGGCTTTCTCCATTTTGATATCTCGATCCAACACCACCCAAGTTCCATGCGATGAACTATTCCTTGGGCCGAGGTAGCGGGATCGCTTGCTGCGTATCTGAACGAGAGGCTGAATTTCTTCGTGCTGATGAAGCCATCTCCTGACTTCTCCTAAACAGTTTCCCGAAGCGTCTGTAGGCTCCGTGCTAAAAGCTGCCATATCAGATCCTCTCCGTTGAATTGAAAACGGTTGCTTCAAGTCGAACAATGCCGGAACGTTTTTCTTCTTCAGTTTGGCAATCCGCAGTTTGCGTTTCGAAGTCCCTCTGGGATCAGCTGATTCAGGCGTGTCTGAAGGGGAGGTACCAGCAACGACGACTGCTTCGCTGTCTGCACACCATCGTACGCTTACTGCGGCCTTTTCTGTCGTCTTTCCGGCTCGGTCTTCCACTTCACTGATAGTCGCGGCGCTTTGGTTATCGGCAAAACGTTCAAGGTCATCAAAAATCACTAGCGACGCTTCATCTCCCCTTTCGTCGGTCCCAAATCCACTCCTCCAGGTGAATGAACTTCTTCGGGATGTGGCTGGACTGGCGGTAGTTGGGTTCGTCATTTGTGGCTTGCCCTGAGCCGTCCGTATTCTCAAGTGTTGCAGAAGCAGAACTTGTAACTCAACGATATCATCCGGATGGATCCAGTAGGTAGCCTTGCCCGCTATGTAGCCGAGCGGTAAGGTTGCCAATGCAGTATCGAGGTCAACATCAGCGCCATTCTCAGTTACAGATTGAATCTGCGCAGCGCTTGTACTTCCGCCGAGTTGGACGGGACTGGTCGCTCCAGTCTCTTCTCTGGTAGTGTTTTCGGCGACCAGAAGCTTGCTTTTCCCCTTGGTGGGAGGCGAAACCATGCTTACCCGTCGTCCACCGTACTCAGACTTGAAGCTCACGCCATCTTTGAATGGTTCACGCACAGCCGTTAGCACGGCCGTCCATTCAGCAACAAGAGACTCAAAGTCAAAATTCGAGAAAGTAGTCGGTTGGTCAAGAACTTGACGAAAGCGCTTCCCTAGGGTCGAGGATCCCGTCCACCTTTTGTATTTCTTTAGTAATTTCTGGAACGCCAGTCGTTGTGCTCCGACGAAGCGCGATAGGGATTGAATCTCCTCGCCAGCCCTGTTTTGTTGCATTACACTAGTCAGCTATAATCGTTTATTTATATACCCCTTAGGGCATCTAGTACGGACTTTAACACTTCTTCCTCTGCTCTAGAGAATTTCTCGAGTCGTCTGATGGACATCCGTGTTCGGGTAGAGGCTTTTGGGCGGCCTTGTAATTGAATCACCTGCTTTTCCAGGTGATCTGAATCGAGCTTTGGTTAGACCAATTGATTCCCGAGAACCACAACAAAACGACAGACGACATACTCAATCGTCTTGAGATCTCGCCAGACTTGCTGAGCACGAAAAGGTCGATTCGCTGATGCTGCTCAAAAAGTTCTGTATAGAGCTCATCCTCAAACTCCTTGAGGGCGGTGTTCTCGCCATCTCCGCGACCTGGTATTGATATCGCATGCGCCTGGTCCCTCGTAGTCCGCACCTTGATGAGATGCTTGATTTCATTGTATTCCACATTGTCTGGAGACAGAATCAGAAGAGCGTTGCGCATGTATGGAACGCAATGACCGTAGAAGCTTACAAGGGCCCCACTCTGGAACTGAGCGCTGCTGAAGCGTCTGGCCGTATTTCATGTCCTGTTGCTAATGCTGCAAATACCGGTCTCTCGCTGAGCAGGCAGTGGTGGAGCTGACGAGTCAGTCTATGCTGCTATACATACTTGGCACGAAGAACGTGGATGGGCATCAATCCTGCATGACAACAGGTCAAGTGATTCTGCACAGGATCCACAAATCCCGCCGGGACGTTTTCGGGACGAGGTCAGCAAAACATCCGAGCCTCCTTGCATTTCGCCACAGTTGATTCGAGGGCGAGTGGCGCCGTGTATGACACGATGGCTCCTGCCCATGGCCCAGTTAATTAGAATTCGCATGAGAAAGGAACTTTCCTGCGGGAGCTAAAGCCTTTCGGACGGTTTGAACTTTAGCGTACCCAGCCTCGCACGACATTGCAGGCCGAATTGTTCAATCACACGCGACGTTGAATCCCACCATGCTATAGGATAGTCTATATGTATATCTCCATAGGGCGTATGTGCGTATAACGTTCGACGCACAGGCAGCAGGTTTTTTACCCAATGGGGCTTGCGACATCCTGACTCGACAATCCCAAGGTAAAATCCACAAGGGATGGAAACTCTCGGAGGCAGCGCGGCGGTGTGGGACGAGATGGTTCTGATGAGAACGCTAAACGATGCAATCCATGCTGGAATGATGTCGGGTTGTCGGATTTAAGATAGGAAGATCATGTGCGACTACGCTGCGTATGCAGTCTGCGATGGCAAGTTTTCCCGTCTGCCCGCCAAGAGCACAGACCGCTCAGGAAGACTTCGCTTACCCTGCAAAGGGAAAAACCCATTTCTCCATGGTGACCACACACGAGCTTCAACCCACGATCCATACCTGCCATTTTCGCCTTGTTGATCCTAAACTTATACTTGCATCCTAACTTATACTTGTCTGCTATCACATGTCCCGTCTCGCGTTTGGAATCGGCCCGGTACAGATCTTTCACCTGCCAACGAGAGCCGTCAGCATCCTGCACCATCGTCGTGGCTTGTGCTATTAGTGACGGCATCGTCAATACCGAGAATTGGTACTTCTACCAGGTTTGCAGCATGGCTGGCGGCTCCTTCTCCTCAACGACTTCGACTTCGCACACACTATCTGGCGATACCCCGCACGCCCCGCTGTTAGATCTGCATCCGTCGTCGAAGGCAGCCCTGGTAGCCGCGCTATCAGCATCACCCCAGACCTTTCTTCAACCGCCTCCAAGCTTGCATGCTGCAGCTTTAGTGCTTGCGAAGGGATATCTCGATTCACTCGCTGTTGCAGTCACCGAGGCGCAGTTACAACGACAGAAGGAGGCGAGGAGAAAGAGGAAAAGAGGAGATGATGGTGGTGCTGTAGGTGGCGCCATTGGCGGTCGCGTTTTGCAGCTGAACAAACTATACTTGGACGGCTTCAGTATTGAACAGGTCTGGGAACAGGCGAAAAGAGTGCTTAATGCCGCGACAGATGAAGTGGGAAGGCAACTGCCGGACGTGCTCAAAGATAACGAAAACGATGCTGAGCTAGGAGCAACTTCAAGGGGAGGCAATGGCGGCGACAGGGCTCTTCAGATGATGCGATTCGATGCAGACGGCTTTGAAGTCAGTAGTTCTAATGGCAGCTTGGACAGTGGTGATGGCGATACATTACAAGAAGCCCGTCAACAAGGAGATTTTATGGATATTGAGGACGAGAATGTTAATTTGAACCTTGCCGGTGATCTTGCTTCGGAAATATCGGGGCAAAGTGGCTCAAATGGGATTGATTCAGACAGAGAAGAACAAGCAGACGAAGTGTTTGTTGAAGATCCTCATGGATTAAATGACGGATTCTTCTCTATCGACGAATTTAATAAGCAAACTGAATTTCTGGAACGTCAAGATGCATTGGGGGATCCCGGTGCTGAAAGCGACGAGGAGGAAATCGACTGGGATGCAGATCCAGCCGTTATATCCAGGTCTGTTTCTGCATCAAAAGGCGATCTGGAAGGAGAGAGTGAAGATGAAGATGGCCCCACTTTCGGCAATGCAGATTTGATGAACTTGGGGGACAGTGATAATGAGATTGACGAGGCCGGTAGATTGGGTCAGGGGATCGTAGGTGCGGCTGACATTGAAGACAATACGAATGACATCAAGTACAAGGATTTCTTCGCTCCTCCTGCCCGAAAGGCTGGTAAAAATGACACGAATTCAAAATCTAAGAGATCAAAACAGGATGACGACCGTGTTGAGGCTGATGTCGAGCGAAATATGCAACGCACTATAGAGGCTGTGCGCCGCGATCTCTTCGAGGATGGACTTTCAAACGACGAGAGCGACGGCGATGGTGAGCTGGAGTCATTGGACCCGGGAGATCCGAAGAGTCGTCGATCCGCCCACGAGCGAAGACAAGCCAAACTTGCCGAGGAGATCCGCAAGCTTGAAGCTGAGAATGTCGCGAAACGACAATGGACACTATCTGGTGAAGCTCGGGCAAACGATCGACCGCTAAACTCCTTACTTGAGGAAGATCTGGATTTCGAGCGGACAGGGAAACCTGTCCCTGTGATCACTGCCGAAGTCAGCGAAAGCATCGAGGAGATGATCAAACGCCGCATAATAAACCAGGAGTTCGATGAGATTATCCGACGACGTCCTGAGGCGCTTGGGAAGTCTTTAGACGTGCGAAGAGGCAGATTCGAGCTCGATGACAGTAAACCGCAGCAGTCGCTCGCAGAGATGTACGAAGAGGAGCACTTACGAAACGCCGATCCGGACAACTTCAGGGATAAGAACGACGAAAAATTACGCAGGAAACATGAGGAAATCGAGAAACTGTGGACAGACATCAGCGGCAAACTAGACTCCCTCAGCAGTTGGCATTACAAGCCTAAACCTGCTCAGCCGAGCATCAACATCGTAGCAGACGTCCCAACAATCTCGATGGAAGACGCCCAACCCACGGCAGCAGGAGGAAGCACCGGAGATCTCGGCGGCACGTCAATGCTCGCGCCTCAAGAAGTCTACACGCCCGGCAAAGAAACCGTCGGCGCCGGAGAGATTACAATGAAGAGCAAAGCCCCTGTAGCAAAGAGCGAGATGACGAAAGACCAGAAACTCCGTCGACGGAGAAGAGAGAAGGAGAGGCTGAAGAAGCAGCTCGCATCTAAGACTATCACTAATGGAAGCAAGAAAGTGGAAAGTAAGGGGGCGAAGGCGAGGAAGGAAGTCGTGGGGGATCTGAAGCGTGGTGGTGTGAAGGTTATTGGGAAGAAGGGAGAGGTTAGGGATGTGGATGGGAAGATGACTAAGGAACGGAAAGGGCTAAGTGGGGCTGGGGGGCTGAAATTGTGATGGAAAAATTAGATTGGATGTTTTTACTTTTGATGGTGAAGACGTTGGTTTGTTTAAGTAAAGATGCAGAATCCGCAATACGGGTCCATGGCACCAATCATCAAAATAATCTCAACGCCGAAGGGCATGTCCGCGAACGATATATTTCTAATTCTAAAAGTGCTGTTCTACTATCTTTTCTGCATCGGGGGAATCACCATCTCTTTTCAATTCTTCTTCCTCATTTTGTACCTAGACAATACCCGTTAGAAAGCAGGTGCCTAAAGGAGCAAGGGGAAAATACAGGATGAAAACTGGAGAAATAGGGAACTGAACTTACAGAAATATGTTTTCTCGAGAATATGTGGGCCGATCTGGATCGTCCAAGACGTCTTCGACGTGGAAGAGCTTGCGTGCTTTTTTCATGAAGTGGAGGTCTGCCTAATACCACCCAAAATTACGCCATCAGTAAGCAGACTATCAGTATAAAAACAGGAGGAAGCAACCCACCCTTCTCCTCTTCTTAAAACAAAACCAAACCACCGTCTCCTCTTCCACCAGCTCCCCCACCGTCTTTAGCAACAAGGGAAACGCAGGCTCAAAGTACACACAATCCGCAGCAAGGATGACATCCGGATACGAATTCGATGATGGTGATAGGATGCAGGGGGGTGCTGGGGTTCCCCAGTCGAGGACTAGGGGGATGACGGTGTCTTGGAGGTTGTTGAGAAGGACGTTTTCGTGCATTAGGGAGAGCATGGGCGTTTGGTCAGTTATGTAGAGGGGATGGGTGAGGGGGGTGCTGGGGTTGTTGAGGGAGAGAGCTAGGGCGAGGCTGGCTGGGGGGGTTAGTTGGATGTTGTGGTTTGGGATTGCTGTATAGGAGGGATTCCAGTGGGAAAAGGCTTACCCTACGAGGCCGCCGCCGGCGCCGAGTTCAATGCTGTGGTAATCATGTCAGCTATCTGAGTACAGAATTATGTTTTGTATGTCTTTAAATGGACATAGGGCATTGAAGTACAGAAAACACCTCGGAGACAACCCCACCAGCAGCATATCATTTTGGCCATCCCGACCCCCGCACGCGAAATCGAATAAACAAGCCCGTACCTACATCTTCTTCCCCCTCAGTCTCTCCCCCTTCTCCCCTCCATAACTCCTCAACAAATACTTCGCCAGAACCATCCCTGCCGGCCACAGTTTCCCACCACATCCCTCGCTCAGGTCTTCTTTTAGCCGCAGTGGTGTGTGGAGGAGCCCGTCGAAGTCTGTGGATGTGATGTGTGCTTGGACATATGCAGGGCTGGGGATTAGGGATTCCGGGATGGTGAGGGCGGGATCTTGTTGTTGGGAGGTTTCTGAGATGGTGTCTGAGAGGGCCTCCGGGAAACTCTCTTCGAGAAGGGCCATTGGGGTGGGTGCTGTGGATTTTGAGGGTTTGAACACGACAGAATAAATGTACGTTCTTGGAAGGCGGGGTCCATGCCTGGGGAAGCCACAGCTCGCTCGCTTATCGCCATATCGAAATCAGAGCGGTCACAAAGTTCGCTGAGGATCCTACACGTCACTTTTCCACGCCCATTGATGCCGCTGACTCGGAGCCAATAATGGACATAATACCCCAGGACCTGGAATTCGTACCCGTCAAGTATTCCCTTGGTGTTTCTAATTCAACACTGCTTAAACACGTTAAGCGCGTTGAGAAGAAATCCTTCCCGGGAAACGAAGAGTTCGATTTCGATACCGAGCTTAATAAAAGGAATACCACACTCTACTGCGCACTCAACAAGAAAAACAAATTATCCTATGAAAGTAAACCCATCGGCTACCTTGTCCTCACTCGCACAAAGCGAACAGCACTTCTTCATAAAATCTGTGTGGTCCCGCAACATCAACGTAAAGGCGTCGGGAAATGGATGCTTGAGAAGGCACTGGAGGGCTTGAGGAAGCAGGGTGGCTGGGCGAGTGTGGTGTTGTGGGTGGATGAAGGGAGGAAGCCAGCGAGGTGGCTGTATGAGGGATTTGGGTTTGTGGAGGTCGGGAGGGTGGAGGATTATTATGCGTTGGGAAGGACGGGGATCAAGATGGTATTGAGGTTCGAGTGATGGTAACTGAGGCTTCCTTTTTTCACCGAAACCACCGTATTTGTATGGTGGATGCAGCAAAGATGATCGCCAAACTACATGTTCAGTTGGGTTTGGGAGCCCGCATGGCCCCACCCCTTGCAGGAGCACATTCTCCGGACATCTTGAGAAGCCCATCGACGCCTACCTATCACGAACCATCTCCAGAAATGGTAAATCTATCGCGTACCGGCTCTCTTTCGCGTCCCAGGAGTGTCGAGCGCAGGGGCTCTATTGATGCTGGGTCGCGTTCCCCCCTGATTCCGCTATCCGACGCGTTTGTCTTGTGTATTTTGTTGGTCTGGGTCTTCTCTTTACTCTTTCTTTGACACCTTCTCGTGGCTGGGTTTTTGAACGCTCGTTTCGTTTTCAAAGGACGCGGATTGAGATATTGTGGACGGGTTCTTTTGCTGGAAGCTCTCGTTCAAGGTCTACCTTCGTTTCGATATAGAGGTACGCTGGGTCTCCGCTTTCTCTTGATATTCATGCTTAAGGCGTATGCAGTTGTAACACTTTCCTCATCAACATGGCGGCCAAGGCAATTCTTCTTTCTTTCTTTACAATAGCCCAAGCCGTTCCACGGATAGCCTTCCCTATCAATTCTCAAGTCCCGCCGGTAGCTCGCGTATCAGAGCTTTTCAGCTTCGTCTTCCCTGCCTCGACTTTCTCTTCAGATATGCCAGATTTGAATTATACTCTTTCGAACGCGCCATCGTGGCTCCTCTTTGACGGTGGAACTCGCTCCTTTTCTGGAACCCCAACATCCAGCGATGTGGGCCCGCTGGTTGTTCAACTGACAGCCACCGACGCTAGCGGATCTGCGGAGATGGATGTAACCCTCATTGTCTCGGCGAATCCAAGCCCGCATCTCGGAGAGCCTCTATCAGATCAGTTGAGAACATTCGGTCCGACCTCGGGACCTTCGAGCGTTATATTCTATCCTTCAGCGTCATTTTCATTCGTGTTTTCCAAAAATACATTCACCCCCAGTGACGTAAACCTCACATACTACGCGGTATCGGCAGACAATACACCTCTCCCGTCCTGGGTCAATTTCGATAACGCTTCTCTCAAATTCTCGGGAGTTACCCCTCCCTGGACATCTTTGGTTGCTCCTCCACAGCAGTTCGGTATTCACCTCATCGCCTCTGACGTGATAGGCTTTGCAGGCGCCGTGGCAACCTTTAGCCTTGTAGTATCCGATCATGTTCTGGTATTCAGCGGGGGTGAAGAGACCTTAAACGTCACAAAGGGGGTGCCCGTCAATTTCACGGACTTTCGGAGCAGGCTTTTACTTGACGGCCAACCAGCCAAAGATGAGGATATAGTGGATGTTCAGGCTACCTTCCCTGACTGGCTGAGCTTCGACAATCGAACATTTATTCTCCAAGGGACACCGCCACTAGAGGTATCATCTAGAAGTGCCAATATTTCCGTAACAGATATACATGGAGACGTTGCGACTGACACCATACATATACGGATATCCTCCACGCTCTTTACAAGTTCAATTAGGAACCTCACTGCAACTGCTGGAAATCATTTCAACTACACCATAAATCGGACAATTTTCGCAGATCCTGATGTGCAGGTCATGGCAGATATCAGTCCGTCGACTTCTTGGTTGACGTTCGACTCTCAAAGTTTGCAATTTGAAGGCGATGTTCCCGATAAGGCGGTGTCGTCGAATATCCAAGTCAACCTGACCGCCACCTTGAAGTCGACTTCGTTTTCGGACTTCAAGATATTTACAATTAAGGTCGAGAATCCAGCAGTGCATACCACACCCACAACATCAGAGACAAACACACCCCAGCCGACAGCAACATCAAAGCTAGATAGCTACGGCACCAGAAATCGCAAGGGGAAACTTGCTGCTATAATCATTGTCCCATGTTTGCTCCTCATAGCCGCCATAGCTATACTGATCTACTTGTGTATACGCTGCCGCGAAAAGAACGCTCAAGACACAGGGCGACGGAGCCCAGTCATATCTCGACCACTAGAGCGTATTGAAGACCCATGGCCTACAGCCGAGAAGAGCAAAAGCCTAGATTATGGAAGCCCGCGGCGGGCTCCTTTGCTAGGGACATTGAGCGCAATGTGGAAATCAAGTACAGACTTCCAGACTTCAAATTATCGGCGAGCGAAGGGGCTACCTGTTAAGAGGGCAAATCTCGGGTCGCATAGCGGAGAAATGACTGGCATAGGGGGATCCACGAGGGAATTTGTTAGGGAGCCTGAAGGGGGTTCAGCTACTTCGCACTCGACAATAAATTACTCTTACAAGAATCCAGGAAAAGCGTACAGACCCGAAAGACCCAAAAGACCAGACGAATACTCGGATACTACATCTCCCAAAAAACGACCTTCACGCAGCTCTATGCGCTATTCTAATGGAACTGGGGTTCCTCATTTGATGAATCGTCGACTGAGCGGTGTTGGCCACGGTTCCGGCATCTACGGACCTCCAGGCCACGGTATTCCCAAACGATCTTGGAGAAGGACGACAAGTAGTCGCAACTGGGGAACGATAAGGAGCAGCGATATTAGTGGCCGTACCGAGTCAACAGATGTGCTCCTAGACGAGTTTCCCAGTATACGCATTGTGACAAGCCCAGATCCTGCGAGGCTCTCCGTCGCGAGAACTGAGCGGAGGAGTTATGTCCGCCGGCGCGGACAGTCGCCATTCTTTGGGGGCTCCTCTAGAGTGACTTCCTCCAGAGGTTCTTCGCGAGCTTGGGGTTACCCACTTGGACGGTCTGCCCTTTCCCTCTCGCCAGTGGATGGAGACTCCGCTAGCCTCCTAGACAGCGTTCTGAGAGACTTATCAACGCAAGGAACGATGGGACATTACTCATTGACGCCCAGCAACGAACAAGCCAGTAGAGGTCCATTTGGGTCTAGGCTGAGTGCCAGATTCAGTTGCATCAGCCAGCTCAGCAAGTTAAGTGACACTAGCAGCCGCTTCAAATCAGCCAGCAGCTCCCCGCATTCCCGTCACTTTTCACGAGACGACAGTGCTCATCTGGCTGAGATAGTGGATGGAGCCGGGAACCGGTCATGGTACCGGAAAGAGAAGAGCTTCACTGATCTAGGGTCTTCGTTTTTCCCTGGTGACAGTAGGGGTAGTATATTACAATATGAGACCGTGAGATTACAGGGTGTCATGGCGGGGGTTGGTGATAATAAAGTTGCTGCTTCCGTTGCGTCTCCGAGGTTGAAGCTAGTGGATTTTAAGGGGAAGAGGCCTGTGAGTGTGGATACGAGACCGAAGAAGATCCAGAGCGGAGGGAGTGTAGCGGGGGATCTTGCGTTTTTATGATCTTCTGTACTACGGTTTACAGGCCGCTCCTTTTTCCTGCCATCTGTGTTTTACACTCTTTTTCATGTTTGTGCCTGCGTCTCATGGCCCAATCTCTATGGCCTGATCTAGGCGAAAGCGTCAATTCAGTCATTTACTTAATACTCCGTACTCCATATGACCCGCTCGCGTCGCACCCGAGAACCATCTAGAGCAAGAAAAGCAAACAACGGCTAAAGTCAAGACCGAAAAGCTGAAGAACGAAGAGTCACCGAACCTGCATTGGCCTCTTAGCATTGTTTGCCTCGACGAACGGCCTATGCCCACTAATATCCGCCCGGCCAAAATACGCCATCCCAGCGGAAGGCAAATCCGCAAGGTTTTCTATTCCGTGGCGCAGCTGGGGCCTACTCCGTAGTGCAAAGAACAAGCAGGTGTCCCTGGGTCGCAGTACAGCACAGCTCAAGCCCTGAGCTGGTGGTAGCCTGTTGAAAGAAGCGAGGGCGGAGGGAAAAACAAAGGAGTGGCGGGGGAGAATTTCTTGGAAGCTTGGTGAGGAGCAAGGTTTTTTTTATTTTACTGGTAAGCAGATATCTGTGTGAGTCGCTCAAGATATAAGATATTTCTCGTCGTTGCGTGTTGTTTCCGTGCGACGCTTACATAGCAGCAGTGAAAATCTTTTTCTTCCGTCTCTTCACTTCGCTTTTCCTCCTTGTTGTTTGGGTTAATCTAGTTAGTTACCCGGTCAGAGATTTAAGCGTAAGCAAGCAGAGCCTCCCCTCATTCTGGCTGGTGGTCCAAGCAGCGAGTTTAGATTTTCGTCATCAGTACCTCTACTCCCAACACTTCCACAACCACTCACGCGACAAGCCACGTCTTTTGCAAGAGCCACTTCCATTGACTGCATCGCTGTTGTCTGGTTCCAGTTGTCCTCGGTGCCACGCGCGCAGTCGTCTTCCTTGTAAGTGAAGAGATGAGTCTGCTTTCTGCGTCCATTCAATCCCAAACGCTGATTGTATTCTTTGGGGATTTTCCCGTTTCCTCAGGAAAGCCAACCTGCAGATACCTCAGACTTCTTCTCTACTTCTTACCTTCATTACAACGCTGAGCGCAATCAGGAGACGGGAAAGTAACAGCAGTTGCTTTTTGTGATCTATTCGGTTATCGTGAAAAGATGGGTCAGACTCTCTCTGAGCCCGTGGTCGAGAAGGTGTGTTTGAATTCTGTTTATTGATGCCCCTCCAACTCAGATCGCAATGGTTCCCCGACACATCAGTTGGCTGCTGGGTTAAAGCATCTGTTGCATCACATTTGCCAGAGAGAAGCTGACCGAGTTGCTTGTGTGTCACAAGGAATCTGCTCACGGCGAAGATGAACGCTTCCTCTATGGTGTCTCTGCAATGCAGGGTTGGCGTATAACTATGGAGGATTCACATGCTGCAGTTCTGGATCTTGTTTCCGAAGAAACCGAGAAGCCTACGAGCCCTGATCAGAGACTCAGTTTCTTTGGTGTATATGATGGTCATGGTGGCGATAAGGTCGCTTATTTCGCTGGCGAGAACATCCATAAGATTATAGCGAAGCAAGAGGCGTTTAAGAAGGGAGAATATGACCAGGCTTTGAAAGATGGCTTTCTAGCCGTTGACAGAGCGATCCTGAATGGTGAGCCCTTATTATGCCTCTGGGATCATTCTTGGACTAACATGACTTTAGATCCGAAGTATTCTGATGAAGTCTCAGGATGTACTGCATCTGTCGCTATGCTCTCAAAGTCCAAGATCTACGTGGTATGTTCTCTAGCTGGATGAGCTTCCTGTCCGCACTGACTGGTGACAAACAGGGCAATGCTGGTGATTCTCGCACAGTTATAGGTGTAAAGGGTCGGGCAAAGCCGTTGTCACATGACCATAAACCACAGAACGAAGGTTATTTAGACCCAAACACTCTGCATGAATCCTCTGCTAACAATCAGTTCAGGTGAGAAAGCACGTATCGTTGCCGCAGGTGGATTTGTTGATTTTGGAAGAGTAAATGGCAATCTTGCACTTTCTCGCGCCATTGGAGACTTTGAATTTAAGAAGAGTGCCGACCTTGCTCCTGAGCAACAAATTGTCACAGCATATCCTGATGTGGTAGTTCATGATATCTCTGAAGATGACGAATTCCTCATTATCGCATGTGATGGTCAGTGCATCCTTATCAACACGTGATTCCCCACATCTGTTTGCTGACATTTATTCTTATTGGGCAGGCATCTGGGATTGTCAGTCGTCACAGGCAGTGGTCGAGTTTGTCAGACGCGGCATCACTGCAAAACAGGAGCTCCATAAAATCTGTGAGAACATGATGGACAATTGCTGTGCCTCAAGCAGCGAGACTGGTGGTGTCGGGTGTGATAACATGACCATGATTGTTGTTGGACTTTTGAACGGAAGGACTAAAGAAGAGTGGTACGAGTTGGTTGCTAAGCGGGTGGCGAATGGCGATGGCCCTTGTGCTCCGCCAGAGTATGGCAAGTTCTTTCTCATGCCATTTCGAGTTTGCAATGCCTCTGAACTTTCACTAAACTCCTTGTCCTTTAATAGCCGAGTTCAGGGGTCCAGGGATTCATAACCAGTACGAAGATAGTCCAGACGATTTCGATCCGGATCTTGACCATCGCATGAGGGGTTTAAACCATCAGCAAGGAAGAATCATTATTCTAGGAGATGGCACTGAGAATGCTACAGGTTCCGATGACTCTGTGATGTATGACAATGATGAGGAAGACAGAGATCTGGAGGCCCAAGTGTGCAAGGGATCAGCAAATACAGAGCAAGATAGGTGTGAACGGGAAGCAACGCCAGGTCCAACCGCCACGCACACTGAGATCCTCAAGGCGAAGACTTCCGATGTACCCACCCTTCAGACTGTGGAAGTCAATCATAACCCAACCAACCCAGAAGAGACCAAACCCGAATCAAAGACTCATTTAACGAAATAACCCTGATTTCCCATATTGCACGGACCCTATCCGTGTTCACTTGCAGAGGAATTGGGACATAACTTTCGGTTGCGGACGGTATCACGCGATTGATACAAAGTATAATGTCTCCTTTTCTCCCCCCTAGTTGGGGGGAGGTTAGGGAAATGTTTGCATGATACGATCAAGTTCTTCCTTTTTAAGACTTCTTCTAAGCTTTTTTACTACTGGTGGGTGGCGTGGGAGAGGGTGCTAGGGAGGCAATGTTTCAAGCATTTGAAGATGAGCTGGACGGAGGGATATCCTGGGTGTCTGTGGACTTGTAGCCAATTTCACCTCTGGGCTCTTCGGTGGACGCAATACATCTGGCGAGGGATGTTTCTATATGGAATCATGGCCTCTAGTTTTCTTCCCTTTTTGAGATTTCCATCGCCCATTTGCAAAGGATCGGTTTTTCCCGTATCTTCTCATAGCTTCATCTGTTGTCCACGATCATCCATTTCGTATTTCCCGCCGTCATCAAAGCAAAGCCTTGTGGATAGGGGTCTTTCGTAGGCTCACTTCTAGACGCATGTATTTCACGACGCTGCAGCACAGCGCGCCCCAGCTAAAACCTTGAAGTCGATTTTGGTGCACCCTGACGTTCTTCAGTATGGGTTGAATGCAGCCGATCACGTGAGACGATCAGGATGACGACAATGGCCTGATGCGCAGAACAGGGAGAAACAAGCGAAGACAAGTGGCGTAATCATTTGAATTGCCCGTCTTCTCCTGACCGCCCGAGTGTCGGCCCAAGTTTTTTTTCCATTCACGATCATCTCCCGCCAAACCTACTCTGTCTGGCTAACTGTGCGTGATCATTGGTGATAGTTCAAAGTACCCTCTTTAAAGCGTCTATGGCCGTCCAAATGAAATTAAGCTGGTGAGCACAAAACAACCGATGCTGACTTTTCTCATCTTCCAGCTTTACGCAACTATGCAAACTGACCGCAAAATGCGCAGATTGATCGTTCCTTTACTCGCCCAATTGTCTTCTTAGTAATATCCCTTTCGTCATTACAATCCCAACAATGTCTTCTCCGTCATCATCTGGGTCTGTCACTGCAAAGCGAAAACGATCCATGAACCTCCCTACCACCGTCAGAGATCTTTCAACTGCAGACCTTCTGCAGCCCTCGTCGCGCGATGCTTCGGGCGAGGACGCAGAAGACTCCGCGGCGCCTGAACGTACAGGCCACAAGCACAAAAAGTCATCTACGTCGATAGACTCAAATTCCCCACTAGTTAAACGAGCTCGAAAGCACTCGATCGCCGACGACTCCACGGCAGCCAGCACATCAATTAGTGCGAACCCAGTCATGAATAATGAAGATCCTGGTGAAGGATCGGAGACCACTGAAGGTAGTACGGACATTGCGAATCGCGTGAAGCGGAAGAGCTTAAGGAATGGAGCTGTAAAGGGGGGTGCAGAATGTGAAAAGAAAACTGGCAACGGCGATCAGGCTGGGCAGGCAATGCCGCCGCCTGAGAAAGCAGGTTCAATTGCGCCAAGGGGTTACCATATGAATCCTCCGCCTGTTGGAAGACCGGTCAGGGTCTACGCCGATGGTGTATTTGATCTGTTCCATCTTGGGCAAGTGACCCATTTGACCAATACTTAATGGTAAGACTAACTGTGAATTCGGTTTTACACAGGCACATGCGCCAGCTTGAACAGGCTAAAAAGGCTTTCCCGAATACCTACTTGATCGTTGGGGTGACAGGAGATAAAGAGACACACAAACGTAAGGGCTTGACGGTGTTGACGGGCAAGGAGCGTGCGGAGACAGTACGACATTGCAAATGGGTCGACGAAGTTATTGAGGACTGCCCGTGGATTGTATCCCCAGGGTTCTTGGAGGAGCATAAAATCGATTATGTCGCGCATGACGACCTGCCGTATGGAGCTGATGAAGGCGATGATATATATAGACCCTTGAAAGTAGCAGGCAAATTCCTAGTGACACAGCGGACAGAGGGTGTGAGTACAACGGGTATCATTACAAAGTAAGTCAAGCATTTTCTTGTTATGTTCCACAGCTTAACTAATTTACAAATGTTTATAGAATCGTCCGTGACTACGAGAAATACGTCGCACGTCAATTCAGGCGCGGCACCAGCCGACAAGAGCTCAACGTATCATGGCTCAAGAAGAACGAACTGGATCTCAAACGCCATGTCGCTGAGCTCCGCGATAGCATCCGCAATAACTGGACGATCACTGGCCAGGAACTCGGCAAGGAGATCCGACAATTCTGGCAATTCAGCAGACCCGGTAGCCCCAGGGGTCTGAGCCGGGAAAACAGCCTGCTCGATCTCCCCAGCACAAACAGCACCAGCAACAACAATAGCATCGGTAGCAAATCCCCTGCCCTGGCACATCTGAGTCATCTGGAGATCCCCCCGAGACCTGATAGTCCTGGTGGAGATTTCGCGACGGGGTATAGTCTTGGTTTGATCGGGGGAGTGCGGTCTTGGGTTTGTCTCTCCTACTTCCTACTTATTTCCACTTTTCATTTTCTTTGCTCCTTGTCTCTCTTTTAAACATTTCGGTTTTTCGGCCTCTGGCTGATAACGGATTTCATTCATCATAGATGATGAGAAGTCGTACCGGATTGCAGGATAGCCACAATGCGAGCTCGGAGAGCGACGAGGAGAGTATGGGTGAGAGGAGTCCAGAACAGGAGAAGTTTTTGTCCATGGGGAGGGTGCAGCGGCAGGGGCAGGAGCAAAGTAAAGGGAGTGAGGCTGTTGGGGGGATGTAATGGATACGAAGGCTTAAAAATCCCTGTTTTTTAGCTGCCTCTTCTTTCTTTCTCCCCCCCTCCTTTTTGCCTAATGCATATTGAAGTGGGGAAGAAAAATGAGTAATCACCTGCTTCCTTCCTACCTCCTCCCAAACCCGTCCTCTCTTTCTTTCCTTAACTCAAAACCCCTGCGGAAAAAAAATAGTAGACTTTTGCCATTATCTTTCTTCTTTCTTTTCTCTTCTTTCTTTTCTTGTCCGTTTTGTTACTCTGTTACCTAACTAGCGGTCTAGTGTGGCCAGGCCGGGCAATTCCAGGCAAGGCAAGGCAAGGCAAGGCAAGGCAAGGCATGGCAAGGCGAGCAAGCAAATTTGAGGATAATTGGTTTGGTTTTCAAGGTCATTATTAGATAAAACTGGCCTTTTTTTTTTTTTTTTTCATCTTTCATCTTCTTTACTTTTTCGGGGTTTTCTCCCTGAGTGGAGAAGAGAGGAGTGAGCTCGTATCTTGTATGCTAATATGCTATGCTAATAGAGAAGATCAGCACCTGAAATGCTTATGCTTATGCTTGGCCGAAGCAGCGAAATAGGCGTGGCTGGGTGGGA
>JAJDMY020000394.1:0-38847 GCA_022345705.2 Sabuloglossum arenarium
GGGGGGGGGGGGGGGGGGGGGGGGGGGGGATTTGTTATGATTTTGGTTGTTAATTGATACTATTATGTTAGCTTTTTCGTGCCGATTGCTGGGGTGGTGATTATATAGTTCCGTTTTATTTTATTATTTTTTTTAAAAAATAAATAAATAAATTTGGAAAGGATAGGTGAAATTAGTTGGTTTGCAGTTTGTCCGGTGTTTGGTGTTGTGATGCTTGGTGAAGCCAAGGGTCAAGGACGATCTTAATTGGAATTGGGTGAGGTGTTGATGGGTGGGAAGATTAATTGGCTGGGTGTGGTTGTGCATGCATACATATATACTGAAGTTTAGAGCGTAGGTTGTGCCAAAAAGAAGTGTTGCGGCACTGATGCTCTGGTTTGATTGTAGAAAATTTGAAGAAAAGAGGTTCCGAGCGTGTTTTTTCTTCTTTCTTTGGTTGCTTTTGCTTTTGTGGTGGGTATAAAAGTGATGATGTGATGTATGAGATGTCGAAAGATATACACAAGATGCACTTTCAACAGCCAAGCGTTTTGGTCGCCTTTGATCTTCCGCATCTCCTCATACTTTCACTAACCCTTTCAGATAACATGCAGCTATCCACCATCGCTACATTTACCTTTTCTTCACCAGCGAAAAAAGCATAGAGTGGTTGCCTCTTATTCGAGCACTGTTATCATCTCTCCACACCTCCCTACCGACATCTCATCCATATATTTACATTAGCGTATCACTGGCGCTTGCTTACGCCTTACAAGCTCAGAGCCCAGAAGCTGCGGGACATGCATCTGAAGCCGGAAACAGAAGATTTTCGAGCTGATGGATAGGATATTTCCATGGCGTCTGGGGATTAATGGTTCTGACGATATGATTTCCTGTGCGGAGTAGAGGTAAATAATCTATAGATTTGGCACAACTATAAGCTTGCAAAAGTAAGCATTTGCTGTAGGTGATAGCTGTATTGTTGTGAAATAGCTTGATTGTAAGCAATGGAAATAACTGGTTAAAGTTGAAGAACGTGGTTGAAGATTCTAAACACATGGCAAGGAGAATCTTACTATACAAAATCCCCCTTCTTCCTAATCATCCATCTGTTGCACGTCCCGTGCTGTGTTGTAGACTCAGGCTTTTAGGTGGATGTACTAACACCCTGCATGTCCCCTCCATTTGCGCGTCCATCTGCCGAAGCTTGGATTCTTGCATGTTTGACAACTGCAAGCAACCTACCACGTCAATCAGCTAACTATTCCGACCATCATTGACGCATCCAAGAGGTAACTTCTCCTTTCCTTGTCCTCTTGTTCTTTAAAGCCTGGACAGTCCCGTGACTGGACTAAGTACTGATTTTTGTCTTGAGCTGTGGGTTTTTAGAGACATTTATTGTCGTTGAGCGCTTTGTTGACTGTCAAGCTAGAGACGAAATCCATAACACCCGATTTTTTTTCTTCCACACTTACACTTCTTTTGTTGCGCGTTATCCTTCCAAACATCTACAACTTCGGCAACTCATCATCGTTTCCTCCGAATAACCCGAATAACGTACATTCAAGCTATATCGAAACTCATTCAAGATGCCTCCATCTAGTAATGAAGATCAGTTCAAGTTTCTGATTAGCTGTATACGATTTTCTAATAATGGACGCGTGAGTTGATCGAGTTCTTTACTTCAGTTGAAGTTCATCGAATTCTGATAATGAAGCTTACTGGAATATAGGTCGACTTCGGTGAAGTTGCTAAGGAATGCGGAATCGTCTCCAAAGGCGCCGCGTAAGTCTTTATTTCAGTTGACACTCATTTCAAAGCTCGATCAGTTCTCAATTCCAACTTTATCGATTCTCAATTCCGGCTCTGTTGCCAGATCTGTTGGCTTAAATTCGGCTGCAAGATCGTCTGTCCCTCATCTGTCCTTTGATCAAATGCCTTTTGATCACATCGTTTTATCGCTACAGTCAATTCTGTTCTTGAAGTTTTTCCAATCTCCCAGAATAGAACTTTTCGTTACAATCCGTAACAGCGTCGATCATAAGCAGCCAGTGCTAGCATTCCGCGTTATCAAGCCTAACTATCATCAATTTCGTTGGAAGGAGCTAACAAATTCCTTCTCTTTAAACAGTGCGAAGCGCTACGAACGCATGATGAAAGCCCACGGTATTGCGCCTATCGCTCCTGCCAACAAAGGCCCGGGCCAAGCATCCTCTTCCAAGGGAGAATCCTCCAAAGGGTCTCCTAACAAGAAGCGCAAAGTAACCGACTTTGTCAACGAAACCGGAGATGACGACGAAGCGGTTGAGGGAGAAATAAAGCAGGAATTTATCGCCGACGATAAAGCTATCAAGGAGGAAGACCAGAACTCTGGTTTTAATCTTTTTTCGGTGCTTGCCGCGAATGGAGACGGTCCTGTGCCATCGTCCGTGCACGGTGGAGAGCTAAACGTCCATGGTGAAGGAGCATCAGACCAGCCTAGAGCTTGTGTTATTGATGACGACGTGAATGATACTCGTACGACCATCGTCGTTGATTGAGCTTGCTCTTTCAAAACCAAACGTGTTCTACCGAGGCGGAAGAATGACTTTTCTTTATCCATACGGATCATGATTATGTCGTGGATATGAAAACGGGGGAAGTGCTTGAACATAGTCGGCAATATCTCCCTGGTAGCAGGTGTAGATTTGTTCTCTTTGTTTTTTCTAGTGGCGGTTTGCGCTGCTAATTGATTGGTTGTTTTTCTGGGATGGCGGTCATCCTCATTTGTATCTCCGCTGCAGCTGCAAATTCCCAAAATACCAAAAAAAAAGTTGCACCTCAAAAAATCAACAAGTGACAACATGTAGATGGGAGACGCTCTTTGCACACCCAATAGCGAATTAGAAGGTTCTGATATTGGGGATAAAACCCACGGAGTACAGATAAGGTTTTCCCGATCTAGCCTTATTTTCGCTTCTGCAAATGCAGGATCGGGTCGAAAAAGCTTATCTACACGTCGGATGAAACGCACAGCCCTCAGAACAAGGGAATACAGCGATGAGTGGAAGATGAGCTTTCAAGCTATTTCGGAAGAATAGATAAATAGAGTAGAAATATCAAGAGGAAGGATTTAGTTGCACAGGATTCTCTAATCAGTCAGCGTCCAGACAAACAAAGACAAAACAGATAACTATAATGTCCCTACCAGCAGTACAACTATATCCATTTCCCAAAGGAATCCACAGACCACCAACACCAAATACAACGAGCATCAGCCCGACAAACAGATCCTTAACCACCTAACCCCCCTCTCCCAAAATCAGAAACCCCATTACAGCCGAACCCCTCGTTCCCGGCGTCAAAAAACCCTCCCCTGTCCTCACGACATCGAACCTCCTCTCAAGCACAGCCTTTAAGCTTCAGCAAGGCTGGGTTTGAGTTTCTTGAACAAGATGCTATGGTAGCGTCTGGAACTATAACATCTCCTCCTCCTCCTTCTTCTTCTTCTTCTTTAGCGGCGTGTTGTTTGGGATAGGATGGTGGATTTTGTCGAGCGTTACTTTCTGGGGTTGAGGGATGTTGGTTGTGCTGAGGGTGGATATTGTCATGTGTGGGAAGAGATGGTTGCTATTATTGCCCAGGAAGAACAATGCGCTTGTCCACTGCAATCTGCGGATGGGGAGGAGACGCTTGTGGAGTAGCTGGTTGTTCGACGGCTGAATTGGAGTCTTCGGTATTAAATCAATCTTTATGGACAAGTTCCTTATCAAACACCTTTCTGAATTGATGCAGGACTCGTGGGTTAACGCTATCTACGCTAAGATCTAGCTGATGAAATGTTGACGATATGCGAAACCTACCATGGTGTCCTCAATTGCAGACTTATCAAGCCCGTCGGTCTCCGCTCGCTTCTGCTGAAGGGGGTTCGGGCCCTTTTAGTGACCTGGCCTCGAAATATCTCATATCTTGCTCTATTTCTCGAATACTGCTACTTGTGTTTTGGCAGATCACGTCCATTCTTCGAGATCTATCAGCGTCGTTTATTATTCTTGTCGATACGAGTGCGTTGGCGAGGAGTTTTTTTTTTAAGTCCTGTTGGCGCGTCTGTGGACTGCAGCATCTCGGGGGTCGTGCGCAGCGGTTGGAACTTGATACTATAGCTTTCCGGCTGCCAGGCTGCGTTGAGTAAGGGAGATGGACTAAATATAATGCTGACATAAGGCTAGCGGTGCTTGCTGCCGCAGAGAGTTTGAGCCGTGAACGAATAGGCGATTTGCCGACCTTAACACTGTCCGTGGGCGAACCGGGCCCTTGATTCAGCCCTGTATCCTCGTCCAACCTCCCGCTTACTCTATGACACGGACCTCTGAATTTGTCACATCAGCACCTGCCGCTTGCATTTTATCGTTAGTGGATTGAATTTCCGAAGAAAATTCCAGCTGTGCGATTTCCGAGCTTGTATGGTTCTTGACACTAACTGCGGTAACGCTAGGCCCTTGATCTTCTTCTATACTCCCGTCCAAGCTTGCTCTAAGGCATGCTATTCTATCCTCAATTTATCAGTCACCGATGATAATACTGCCTCTCGCTGTGCGTTGCAGACGTTAAGAGAGAGATCAGGAAACAAACACCGAGTTTTCACTGTTGATCTGAAAACACCTTACTTCAGAAAGCACTTCGCAACTTTAAAAATTTGTTCCATGTTGTATAGCACCTAACTAAAGGAGCTTCCACTATTCTGCGCTTCTTTTTGATGCGCTTTTGGATACTCTTGAGATTTCTGAGGTTTGCGCGCGAGCTTTTAAATACTTCGCGGCAGGATATATAGACGAGTCTCTCTGGTAGTAGACCAATAGGAGGTCGCTATCTTAGTCAAGGATTTATGAGTTTGGAGCGGAGGAAATCTAAGAGATGAGTGTGATGTTTTGGAGGTTCTGGCTGGTAATGTGCGGTATTGACGTGAAGGAGGCCTTTATCTGCCCTGGAACGCTACATCGCTTCTTTTTCCTTTCCAGCAAGATCTCCAACGAACCTTGAAGGTGGTAGGTGGCCCTTGTACCACCACCTCGTGATCAGCTTGCGCAATCGGACATCCCAACTTTTGAATTGACAAACATCAACTCTTTAAAATAAAGAATGAAACGAACTTGTGAAGATTCTGGAGCAGGTGAAGACGAAACATGTCACAAGAATCTAGGAAGATCAAACTCCCTTATGGGCAACAGTGCTTTATGTTCCGAGTACGGAGTAGGAGCTTCTTTCTCGGGACGAACCGCCCACCCTCCCGCTCGCCCGTTTTCTGTTATCATCGAAGTAGGCTCGATGCAGATTGATTGATGGCAAGATCTCGGTACTCCGAATTGATAAAGCCACATCAGATAGGTAGGGTTAGTGTTTGGTGGAAAGTCGCACTCTCTCATTTCCTTCCACCCCACGAATGTACATTTATATGCTGCGTAGGGAAACAATATTCGGCGAAATTTCGTGGCGTATTTTTTCAGCTCCTCGACTCGCCTGTTTCGTTTCCGGAAAGTGGATTACAATGTGCTTGCATATGCATATGCAGGAAATCCCTGCCGATGGACACATGCCAGGCTGCGAACGAACGAATGTGGTTTCCCCTCCCTGCTAGAGAAAGGGGGTGGTGGCATTTTGAGATAAGTACGATAAGTACGCAAAGTAAAAACGGTTTGATTGGAAGCTGGTTCGATGCTTTGTGGTCGGTACTTTTTGTCGGCACTCGGAATGCCTCTGGCGTTTTGTGACTTTTCGATGCTGCAGATGCACGGCCGATCCCGTCTCAAGGTGTGGGTTCCGGAATTGGATTGCTTACTCCGTATTAAAAGTGGGAAACGCGTCTTCATCATTACATATTCTGCACACTAGGACTGACTTGAGATAGTGTTCAAGTCAGCTGTGACTGACAAAGAGGTTGGGGATTTCATTGTCGTCATAGAAGAAAGCTTGACGCGCGAGCGCGTTTCGTTTGTACTGGCCCTGTGGAACAACCTGAGAGACGAGACAAGAGTAATTGACGATCGCGGCGGATCTGGCGATCTTTGCTGTTGCATTTTGCATTTTAGAACGCGATCAACGTATAGACTCGGCGTTTCTAATCGAGCACACTCTTTCAACATCTTTCTTCGTCAGCAACGACAGCATACTCCCTGGAGCGGTCCATATCGCTGTCATCACGCGTCCATCTTCGCATGCGGTACACTTTACTCTTTCCTGACGAACTTACTACAAAACTAGCTAACTTTCTATCTTTTCCTATAGCTTCCAGCCTCGGTGCTCCAACTTCTGGCCTTGGATCAACCACCGTTTATCCGTAGGTTACTGCTATTTATAACCTACGACATATTCACAGCTCTCCAATCAAGTCTTCGGAAATAACTTGTCGAACCACATCAAATTAACTCTTTTCCTCTTCAAATTGCTTGCCACATTCGGATTTGAACATCTCAAGCTTGCTCTGATATCGAATACTGCCTGCCCGTATGTTACTATATCCAAATGTTAGAGCGTTTTCGATACTGAAGAATACTTGCTGATTTCTTCAATTAAGAATCACCTCCTGTATGAACACCAGTCATACATCATGGCTCAGTCTAAGATGAAATGGGACAGTACGTAGCACCTTATTTTACTTTATCAGAACTTCTCTTTTTTTTGATTCCTATACCTATTGATCAAGTGTTTGAATACAAATTGTTACCTGGTACTTGCCTTTTATTTAACTACGCTTTTCTTTGTTCTCTTTATCGGGCTTCGCTTTCAAGTTCTGTTACAGTGTAGTTCTATCAACATTCTTGATACTGGCAACCGCTTATTAATTTCTTTAGAAGTTAGCTAATTTATACTCACAATAGGTGAAGCTGATCAGCACCTTTTACTTTCAATCCTTGCAACTCATAGCATTACTCTCAATCACGCTTCTATAGCCCAGCGCATTGGTCCTCATTGTACGGCGCGTGCCGTTACGGAGCGGCTTAAAAAGCTCAAGAAGATTGCTAAGGAACGCGGTTTCGATCAAGGGGGAACTTATGTTGGACGAGCTACTCCGATTTCTAGACATACCGTGGCTCCCACAGCTAGCGCAGCTCCCGCAGCTCCCGTGGCTATCAAAGCTTCTACGACTCCAATAGCTCCCGCGGAGATTATAGTTCCTACGGTTACTGCAGCTCTAGCATCTACTATAATTCTCACAGCTCCCTCAGCTACAACTGCCGCCACAGCTATAGCTCCAAAGAGAAAAAATCATGCTTCCGACGATACACCAAGTTCGAAGAAGCTAAAAGCCTCAGTTGTGAGGTTCGAACAGGATCGGGAAGACCAGAAGGAGATCGACAAGACTACGGATATCATTAGCATGGATAACAGCCGATTTAACCCGTACAATTCTTCCTTTGCGTACGAGAGCACGGAAGATGCCGGCTATTTCAGGGAAGCGATTCTGTATGGGAATTCAGCTGATGAATTTGTGGGTATACCGAACGAAGAACGGTCTAGCTATGGCCCCCCGAGTCCAATCCCTGAATTGCCGAACAGCAGTTATACTTACGAGCCGCTCAATCTTTACGGACATTCCGGCGAGTTCTTTGCTGCCTTCGACGATGAGGGCCAGATTGTTTAGGTGGGAAACAAAGCTTCAAACGGGTAGAGCGTGAACCTTACACCACTTCGTGGATTACTCCTGTCGCTACGAACTGGTTCAGCATTCCCTCCCCTTTCCAGGGAATAAAAGATAAAGATAGATCTATATCTACTTTGTCCCCTCACTATGTTCTTCTCCTTTTCTTTGGCTTCTTTTATACGGGAAGGAAGGAAGCATTTGAAAAAAGAACGCGGCCATTTCTGGGATTTTTCTTACCCCCGAGGGGCATTTGCGAGGGTATGAGATGGATGCAAATGGATGGGCTAGGGAAAGCCGAGATAATTATGTTTTCATCATCAATGGAAAGCATAGAACTGCTATGTTCCATCCCGAATAGTGTGCCATAGGCGTGACTTCGTCTCTTTACTTTCTGTGTTAAGATTCCAAATGCAAACAGAAAAAGGACTTGAGATTTCGACTAAAACACTATGTAGCAGCAGACCGTTGTCTGACCAATTACGGAGGCATTGATTTTTCTCCATACAAGCATGAATAATAGCCTTTAAATTATTCCCAAAACATTATTTAGTTCAAGAATTATCTCCAAAACCAAACAACTCAAATATCCGAAAATCATTTTCTAAAACAATACCAAACCCCAGAAACCACACCACTAATCCCCATCCTATCCCCCCCCCCAAATCCTTCTTCCCACATAACCCACCCCCCTCTTTCTCCAATACTGATATGAGATTTTTTGACTTGACGGATATAGCACTCCGTTCAGCACATTTCAACTCATATGCATCTTCTTATTGAGGAATCTAGACTTGAGATAACCAAGTTGGAAATATAATTAATCTGGGCAGTGCAAAGAGGTGTTTGAAGGCAAAATACAGAATCCAATAAAGAGAATAAATACAGAAAAGGTGAACGTGAGGAGTAGAATGGAAAATGCCTGAAGTTGTGGAAAAGGAAAGTGATAATAATATGGAGTAGGAGTAGAAGACAGAGATATAATTGGAGGAGAGAAAAGGGGAAATGAAAGAGTGAATAGAGGACATAATAGAGGAAAGAAAATAGAGGGGAAATGGATATGAAAGAAGCGAAGAGTTAATGTAAGTAAAAAGGAAAAGGGGGGGAATTTTAAGACGAGCAAAAGAAATGAAGAGATAAGAAAGGCAAATTAAGTAAACAGTGGTTAGGATATAAGAATAGCAGTAAGGAATAGAGGGGAGAAGCACAGTAGAGAAAATATTGTGAATAGAAACGGTAAGTAGAATAAAGAAAATAGCAGAAGATAGAGGCGAGTAGGTAGTGAGCACGACGCGAAGCGTGGGGAATAAGAATGAAAAAAGAGTATAGGTGCAAAAACAAAAGCAGCGGAAAGTCGGATGATATATCTTGCGAACAGGGAATCGGGGATAAGAAGCAAGCATTGCTGTGAAGGAAAGTGAGAACAGCCTTTTTTCTTGGACAGCCATATTCGACGATAATTTGGCTAGGTTCGTGTAGGTCTTTACTAAAAAAACAAGGAAATATAGTTCCAGGAATTATCTCCGGGGACGAAATTGTTGGAATAGTTCTTTATTCTCTCCAAGAGCCTTCAGGAGAGGATTTATTGACTAATTCTGGTGATGGTATTATGTAGGAACTCCTCGATATCATGTCCAAAGCTTGTTAGAGGGAAAGTTTTAAGAGTTGCAATATTGAGTACCGTCATCGCGGGAGGGAGCAGAAGCGCAAGCGGAGAGCGAACGTAAAATTGATTAGGAAGGGAGAAATTATCACGAGAATTGAAACCATGGATAAAACGATAATAGGATGCACAGAGATCGATAAGAAATGGTAGGAAAGACTACAAGCGGGATCGAAGATTGATGTAAAAGGATAAGAAGGAAAGCATAAACCAGAAAAGTAGACAATAAGAAAATGTCAAGGAGATGTTAGAGACTTAGGAAGAGTATAACCCAGAAGAAAGAAACCAAGAAAGCATCGAGCGAGGATATATCGCACGAAGACACAAGAGCCACAAAATCAACATACAACAACCACAGTCCGCCACATAGGTACCCTGAACGAACTTTGCAGGATAGATACATAGTCGAACCCCGACTCCCTTCTGTGACAACCCGCTCTCACCCAAACCAACAACACACCCTCCTTCCTCCCTCTCCTCAAAGGAGAGACTCGCAGAGATGAGAGAATAAGCAAATAGGTATGCGGAGTGACTGGATTTTCATCCCAAGTCTTGGTTTCCGGCTTCGGGGGAACGCGGGGGTTGGCTGTTGGGCGGTGAAGGGAAGTTTGGCTTGGGAGAAGGTTAAAAATGGACTGGCTGCCTTGCGGATTCCAATATGACATGCAAGTTTTCGGAATTCAAGGTCGTTCAATATACTACTCTCGTTCCCCATAATAAAAAAACACAAAATAGCATTAATCAAGAACACCTAGTCAGCGACAGTTATTACAGAGTTTCGCTTTCACATCTTTCACAGTTGCTAATTTATCGATATTTGGTTTCTCGAGCAGTGATAACTTATTCCGTGGATTGATTTATACATGTATAGATGTGAATGTGGATGTGTGGCCCCAGTAAAACCCCTACTACTCCTTATAGTTATCGAGCTAGGAACGAGAGCGCCACGAAAAAGAAAGCTGAATCAAGAACTCCAAAAACTCTTCCAGGTGTCCGTCTCACTTCCTCTTTCGGTTAGCGTTTGTTGAGCGAGCCGGGACGAGTGGTGCAGGAAGGATGCGGATAATGTAGGTGGTTGGTTGTCTGTTCGCTGTAGATGTTTATATGTGGATTCCTCATTTTCGGTTTCGATCTTTGCTCGCTCAGCTCGCTCAGCCGTCTCGTCCGCTGGATTTTCGCGGTCGTGGATGGAATGGTCGAGACGTCTCTTTGACTAACGCTTCAGCGAAGTAATGGCGTTAGTCCATTTGCCCTCCCCCTCAAGAAAGAAGAAAATTAGACATGGACATGAACTTACAGATCTACGCATTCGGATACCGCTCTCTAACTACCATTCTGAGGCGCTCGCTTCGAATGGCATCGTGTCGAGCCGCGTATTTTTGTTGGTGGTGCTCCCGCAAGATATAGGCCGGGCTTCGGTAGAGCGCTTCCAGGTCCACAGGGACTTGGGAGATTGGCAGGAGATGTACTCGTGCTGGCTGAATCGCTGCTTGAGATGGAGGCGGTGTTTTTGATTCGCTTGGTGAGACTGATAGCGATCGCGGCGGTGGTCACCGTGGTGGTGGTGTTTTGAGAAAGACATTTCGACTTGAAGGGTGTCGAAGATAGTCTGTTCTCACCCCTTCTAACTTTTTATCCCTCTAGTGCTGAAGAAAGGCCTGTCAGCATTGATATTGTTGCCACTGCAAGACAGCACACGATCAACTAACCCGAGCGTATGGATCTGGGAACACCCTTATGGCCCCAGCTGGTGCCTCTCCACCAGCGCTGTCCGGCATACCAAGACGACCGCAATGTTAAAACTATGGAACTAAGTTCCAGTTCTTTCCTTGTAGAGTAACTAGTCGAACGTGCAGCTTGTCAGGGCTATGGGATATATATATGTCCCTTGAGGCAGGAGCGGTGGTTCTTCCACATGGTTATATGATAGTTCGTTTTGTATCGGGAGTAATTCGTTCAGATTTTCATACCTTCCATCTTTAGCTCACCAACTTCCTTCAGTTGGCCTCACTCTTAGCTTCGATCCTCTCAGGTTAGCATCCTCTTTGCTCTCATACATGTAAGTTTTCTTTCGTTCACCGAGAACTGAGAAGCATTGTCAGCATCACTTCACACGACCGGTCCTACTTCATCTAGTTCCCTCATTCGCAGTATCTTCCTTAAGCATAAGCTAGAATTGGTTGTCTGTTCTAGCTTTTGTCACTCTTACCCTCGGCCGGCAAGTATTTCTTTCAGCCTCGCTGCCAGTCTTCACACCAGTTTGACATCACATTCCACCGAATTCTTCATTTGGCGGCACTTCTCACCTCACATTCTATTCACTTGTCAGTACCTCAGCTGCAACTTAAGAATAGGCCTTCTGATTATAATTTGTAGCGGTAACACTTCCATTCTGACGGTGCTTCTCCTTCACCTAAGGAAGATCCTCCTTCAGGCCATCATCTGCATCTGTGACCTCTTTCGACGTCTGGAACACTAGCTTCAACTCTTCAGTATTTAGAACCTAGACCTGTAAGTAAATCACCTTTCATTTCATGTTTAAACGCTATTACGTTTGCAAATTGCCCTACACGTCTTCAACTCACCATCCTCATCACACGTCCACTCACGTAAAATTTCTATCGCGCTGCAGCCTCTGTGTCGCAACTGCTGTATCAGAACACTGCTGGTAAAACTTTCTCTTGTCTATGAACAGGCTTACCTTCTTCAGCCACATTTGTTAGTATCACTGTTCACCTCTACAATCTCAACCTGCACTACCAATTGTCGTTCGTCTCTAGGAAAACAAAGCTACCTCTGGCCTCTATTAGATACCTCTATTCCGCATGTGATTTAGTCACCTTCTATCACTACACGTTTTTGGCTAACATGCAATCTCTTTAGTAGAGCTCTCACCTGCTTCAAGAAATGTCAATACTTAAGAAACGCCAACCGCTCACTAGAGCGCCCCGAGCAGTTGCTGAAAAACCTAAGAGAAAGCTTGTAAGATGGAACGGTAAGTAGCTCTACCTCCCCATTTGTTCACCTCAAGCTCTTTTCAGTCATATACGCATGACACATTATATTTCGCGTATTTCACATTGCTCAGAGCGTAGCTGATTGAAACCAGACTCTATGGACAAGCGTCTTCTGCTCTCTATCCAATATGTTTGCAACGAGCGAGGCATTGTGCTTCCGTGGGATTCTATTGGTGCACAGCTTGACGTCTCCGCAGGTGCTATCTCCCAACATCTCGCAAAACTCCGGCACCGTCTTCTAGAATGGGGAATGGAAGTTCCACCACCTCTACGCCGAGGTATGCTCAACAGTGGCCCTACCCCCTCCCCAGTCTCCAGTTCCACTAGTGCCCAAGCAACTGATGTCCAAGCTATTGGCACCGAAGTCATTGATGCCCCAGCCACTGCTGCCCGAGCCGCCGGAACCCGAGTTACTCGTGCCCGAGCCATTGGTGCCCGAGCTTCTGGTGCCCGAACTACTGGTGCCAGAGCCACTGGTTCCCGAGCCACCAGAAAGACTTCCCGCGGACCAAACGTTGGAAAGGGTGGAAAGGACTATGAAGACGAAGGGTATGTCAACGAAGACGATGAAGAGTCTCTTTATCTGAAGGACGAGCATTCCGAGCAATCGGATTCCATGTCTTATATGGGAGGCGACGCTGTCGGCCACAACGACGACTCTGAAGTAGAGGTGGTAGCCGCCCGCATGGTGAAGAAAGCCGGCAGGAGAGTAGTCATCGATGAGGAAGATGAATATGAAGATAAAAAGCCTTTTGCGAGGAGCCAGGGACCTCAGCGCGCAAACCGGAAGCAGACTGTCACAAAGTATGAAGAAGGCGTTGACGACCTGTACGACCCTCCGGCCGAGGGGAAAGGGCTCAAGCGTGTTCGTGGGAGTCCTCACTTGGGGGCTAGTTCCACGGCTCGGAAAATGCAGGCTACGCGCCTAAATCCAAGAATGATGTCCCAACTGAAAAACTCCATCTCCGAGGATGACG
The DNA here is from genome assembly GCA_022345705.2 of Sabuloglossum arenarium. NCBI lineage: Eukaryota > Fungi > Ascomycota > Geoglossomycetes > Geoglossales > Geoglossaceae > Sabuloglossum > Sabuloglossum arenarium. The sequence goes on from JAJDMY020000394.1 coordinate 13,252, forward strand.
AAATGAAAGATGCGAATGGTGGGATGGAATTACCTAGTCACGAAGCTGGTCGCGGAGGCGGACAAAACCAATTCGAGGACTCAGGTATCCAGGAGATTAACATGTTCAAGGAGTTAATGTATCCGCTCGACAGCAACCAGGCAGGCAACTCCTCCAAAGTCGTCGGGTTGATGGTCGATCCGGGATATGCATCTCTTCGCTACCCACAGGGTTTGGGGCAATGGCCGGCCGGCGTATCGGGTGCCAATCAGGATGAGGGTACTCCGTATGGTTCGCCAGGTAGAAAGAACGGTCTCGGTTACCGTGCTCCTGGTAATGGCCTTTTTGTTGGTCAGGATAAAGATCGCATGGATATGGTTGAACACCTGCCTAACTTAGCTGTATCTGCTAATTTTGCAAGCCCCCCTGCTACTCCTAAGGGAAAGACGCCTCCAAGCCCGTACACCAATAGTATCGCTGGGAGAAGCACCATCGATGGGAGTTCTGCTAGTCATGGATCAGTTCTACATGCTGATAGGAGCCAAAGCCATACTCCCGTTTCGAGGACGACCGTCCAGCGTCCACATACTGGCCGCAAGACAGTACCCGGTTCTGCATACCAGCGTACCAATTCGTCTCCAAGCCAGGCTGTTTACCCTACACCTCCGAGATATCCCCAATACACCACTTCCATGCCAAGCCCGAACACTACCATCAAGAAGGAGTCTACGGAAGAGCCTATGGGAGTGTCCAGGGGCAATTCTGGATATGATGGGCATAATATCTTTGATGCTCAGACTCCTACCAGTAGTGGACACCACCAGTATGCACCCACTGGGATCGGTCATCGCCAAACGGCGGAGGCTTTTGCTGATCTAGGTTTGGGTGGGTATAGTGGGGATGATGACAATGATCGTAACGCTAGCAAATTTGGCGACTACATTGGATTCGATGATATGGATAAGATGGCAAACTACCTTTAAGGATGCAGCATACATGGTAAGCTTGGACTCATTGCCGCTTGGAGCTGCGGTTAAAGCGCTTATTAATTGTAGCTTCTCTAACACGCTATCAAAAGACACAAGCCTTGTCCTTAGTCTTATCTCCACTCCTGCCTATCAAACCGACTTCTCTTCTACTGACTTCCGATTCCTACGGTCACCCTGGACAAGAAATTTGCTGTGATTATTGCCCGCTAGCGTATCTAAGGAAAGGGGCTCGTCTTTGGCACAACTTTTACCCGGGATCTCGAATTTCATGGTCGTAGTTATGGAGGCTTAGGTTTCTCTTTATGGCGTCTCTTTAGAAATCTCTATTCTCTTTTGGAAGGCTTAAAGTCTAATCTGGTTTATTTTCATTTGTTTTTCTGATAGCTCGTTGGAAGGAAGATTTGTGCGTTACTTTTGGTCGACCATCTATGCACATCAAAGGGTCGCACCCCGTCAATATTATGCAGCTTCCTGTTTCCCAAAACGATATGCTTTTACAGCCAATGATATCTGGGAGGTGGCTTTCTAATTTAATTTGCTCTGGCCTCTAGACTATTTGCGAAAATAAAGCACCATTAATTCCCTACATTGGTATTAGCTGTTGCGCACCGCAGAAAGATGCTGACATGAGAATTGTGGGATGAATAAACCTATTCTTACATACCTCACCCAACATTCGACTTTATCTACCCTCTTCACCGTCACTTTATTTATCAATAACAAATATAATCTACCACGCTTTGGAGAGTGCCAGAGTTAACCAAAAGTATTCTACTTGGAGAGTTCTCCGTTCTAAATACTCGGCACAGGGGCATCGTCAAAAAAAAAAACTAACCTAATACGGAAATCAGGTCAATTAGCCTGCCAAGACTTTCGCTTCTGGTACTTTCCGTGAGCTCTCCCCAAATTTTTTTCAATCCGCTTCGTCCACATTTTTACTCATTCCCATCTTCACGCCTTACGAGTCTTACTACTCCTTCTATCTAAATCCACATCCCAATTTGATCAGTGCCATTTGGCAGCGATTGATTGATTAACACAGCGTCATGCAGCGAGCATTGTCTTCTAAAACTCGGGCTTTGGTCCTTTCATCTGCTACCTCGTCTCCCCGTGCTCTGTCCAATCTAAGACCAGCTATTGCCAGTTTCAATACACAGCAGCAGAGATTTTATGCACATAAGGTATGCCTTCTTTGACTTGGAATATCCAATGATTGAGGATTCGTTGTGTAAAAAAGGCTTCTCAATTCTTCACAAACGACATTGAACTGTTTCTCTGACAAATTTTCACTACAGGAGCTGAAGTTTGGTGTTGAGGGCCGAGCGGCCCTACTGCAGGGTGTTGATACACTGGCGAGAGCTGTGGCAACCACACTAGGTCCCAAGGGCCGAAATGTCCTGATTGAGTCAAGCTATGGTTCGCCGAAGATCACAAAGGGTGGGTACAAGGACTTCTCCAACACATTCCGCCAGCAGCTTAATTCGCAAACGTGAACTGACATGCAATCTCTCTAGATGGTGTCACAGTCGCAAAAGCTGTGACTCTCAAGGACAAGTTTGAGAACCTTGGGGCTCGTCTTCTACAGGATGTTGCTTCCAAGACGAATGAGGTTGCTGGCGATGGTACGACAACCGCCACTGTTCTTGCTCGTGCCATCTTCTCAGAGACCGTTAAGAATGTTGCTGCGGGATGTAACCCCATGGATTTGAGGAGAGGAACCCAGGCCGCCGTCGAAGCTGTTGTCGATTTCCTGCAAAAGAACAAAAGAGACATTACTACGAGTGCAGAGATTTCTCAGGTTGCGACAATCAGCGCTAATGGCGACCCGCATATTGGAACCTTGATTGCGAATGCCATGGAGAAGGTTGGAAAGGAAGGCGTGATCACTGTGAAGGAGGGTAAGACAATTGAAGACGAACTTGAGGTCACTGAGGGCATGAGATTCGACCGCGGTTTCGTCTCTGCGTACTTCATCACAGATCCGAAGGCTCAGAAGGTCGAGTTTGAGAAACCGCTTATTCTTCTATCGGAGAAGAAGATTTCTGCGGTTCAAGACATCATTCCCGCCTTGGAGGCGTCCACTCAGCTGCGCCGCCCTCTTGTAATCATCGCTGAAGATATCGATGGCGAGGCTTTGGCCGTATGTATTCTGAACAAATTGCGTGGTCAACTCCAAGTCGCTGCCGTCAAGGCACCAGGTTTCGGAGACAACCGCAAGTCAATTCTGGGAGATCTTGGAATCCTTACAAACGCTACCGTTTTCACGGACGAATTAGATATCAAGCTGGAAAAGGCTACTGCCGATATGCTTGGCTCAACTGGCTCGATCACGATTACTAAAGAGGATACCATCATACTGAACGGTGAAGGAAGCAAGGATGCTATTGCCCAGCGATGCGAACAAATCCGTGGTGTGATGAATGATCCATCGACTTCCGAGTACGAGAAGGAGAAGCTTCAGGAGCGTCTCGCGAAGCTTTCTGGTGGAGTTGCAGTCATCAAAGTTGGCGGTGCATCAGAAGTTGAAGTCGGTGAAAAGAAGGATCGATTTGTGGATGCCTTGAATGCCACACGCGCTGCGGTTGAGGAGGGCATCCTTCCAGGTGGAGGCACCGCCCTTCTGAAAGCTGCAAGCAAGGCACTTGATAACGTAAAGCCTGCCAACTTTGACCAGCGACTGGGTGTCAGTATCATCAAGAGTGCCATCACCAAGCCAGCCCGAACCATAGTGGAGAATGCCGGAATTGAAGGGAGTGTTATAGTAGGCAAGCTGATGGATGAGTATGGTGCAGATTTCAACAAGGGATACGACAGCGCCAAGGGAGAGTTCGTAGATATGATAGCAGCAGGTTTGTGATACTTGCCTTCATGGCATATGAAGCTTATCTAACACAAGACAGGTATCGTGGATCCTTTGAAGGTTGTCCGAACAGCGCTCGTCGATGCTAGTGGCGTTGCCTCACTTCTTGGAACCACTGAGGTTGCTATTGTCGAGGCACCTGAGGAGAAGGGTCCGCCAGGTGGTGGTATGGGTGGCGGTATGGGCGGCATGGGCGGCATGGGCGGCGGCATGTTCTAATCTCACATCTCCAATATGTGCGCCTAACTCTGTCACTGTAATCTCCTTCGCTGTACCATGTTTGCACCTTTCTTATCTCCACTCCTCGTCTTTCCGTTCACCTCCTGTCTTCATATTTGCCACCACAAAGCAAATTCCTGTCGTTTCGACAGAAACCATGTAGCATAGCAACCCGAGAGCGTAGAGAAATCCTGTAACAAAAGAAAAGAAAAGAAATAAAGAGCCGTGATTTCGGTGATGTCTCCCAATCCTCCGATATGGGACTGATTGATGACAACCGGTGTTCGTACTGCAAAAAACGCCTGCGAGGCGCAGATCTTGGAATAGGGTAATTCGCTAAGCATAACTCCCCGCCATGGAGCAGAAGACATCGATCACGAAAAACTTACCCCTCCTGCCATAACCAAGATCAATATCCATACTTTCACGTATCAGTATCGCCACGACTCTGACACTGTGGGTTTTGCTTCCTGCGCAGCTCAGTGATGAGGTTGTCGTAATCATCTTGATGTTTTCACCCGCTTACTTTAACTTACAGTCGGCCACGATTAACTGACGCGTCTACCCCACTGAGTCAAAGTGTTGGTCAATATGGTTGGTGCCCTCTACTTTTGCTTCTAAATGAACTTCATTAATTAGTCCTATCCAGCTTTCTGCCAAGTATGGAATCTTCCTCCCAGCCGCCTGCCTGATCGCAGGCGAATAATTACCTAGTCATCGCCAGTATATGATAATCTGGGACTCACTAATTCGACCATTTGAACACAGTACTACCATAAAAGATGAGTGCGTAGATGTGTTCAACCAGTTGAAAACCGGCGGCAAGGTGGAGAGCAAGGACGGCAAGGAAAGCAAGCCTCTCAAGTTCATTGTCTATAAGATATCCGACGAGAAATATAAAGACCATGTTATCGGGGTGGAGGAAAAGTTCCCGAAAGAGCCTGGTATGAGCGATAGGGAAGCATGGGAGAAGCTTAAGGAACACTTCTTAAAGGCGAAGGTGTTGGATAAGAAAGGCAAACAGGTTGATGGGCCACGCTACGCAGTATTTGACTTTGAGTACGAGCTCAAGGATGGGGAAGGCCAGAGGTTTGTCTATACATCATTTATAACTCAGCAGCACCGAAACTGACCTTCTGCTAGAAAAAAGATTGTTCTGCTCGATTACTGCAGGGACGACTTATCTTCATACGTAATTTCTCCGCTTATGACTAGTTTTGATGTGTGGTGCTAACAGGAGATGTAGTGGAAAATGGTTCACTCCTCTTCATTGGTCGGCTTGAAGTCCTCTCTCAATGTGACAGATCAAGTTACACTCAAGATTGCAGATGATATCGAGTACAACTCGGTCCTGCAGGAAATTGATCCAAAGGCGGACTTGAACGAGTAAGGGTGGCTACCCTGGCTCCATCCCTTCTTCAGGTGGCATTCACAACGCGGAAATGTTTCATTCCCTCGCACGTTAGCATAATTGAATTAAGCTTGTGTGTACGTCAAGTTTCAGGCTTGATAACGGACTGGGATAGAATTGACTATTATTACATTTCTATACTCTCAGCTATTCGGTCAAGCTCTGAAGACATACAAGGTATCAGGGTACACAGGGAAACAAACATCGATTGTAGAAGTACCGTAACAAATAGCCTTGCGTCTCGTCGCACGCGTGAAGGTATATGATCAACTGAGAGTTTGCAACTCATTACACGAACTAACGCCTAAAAATACCCAATTTACTTGGAGAAACAACATGCTAGCAATCATAAAACTCCTCGCAATCTGACTCTGAATCACTAGACTCTGAATCACTAGACTCATCTCGAAGTAGGCCTCTATGCTTCTTTATCAAACCCACAACCTTCTCAGAGCAGTCCATGAACAGGTCACCATGATCTCTAATCAACGTGATAACATCTTGCGGAAGAACGCCTTCTGCATCAATCCACTCAACATCAGCGCAGGCTTCCAGATAAAACTTACACCATTCAATGAACGTAGCATTTTCACTGCGTTTCTGAACCCATCGAGCCCAATAGCGTAGCCTTGTGTCAATGCGGGTTCGGATCTCATCCCGTCTGCCGTTCTCTTTGAACCAATTCAAGGTTATTTGGAGAAAGAGTTTAGGTTTCCATAAACCCACATCCTTTGGAAAGATACCAGGGGCATGCGATCGCAGCCACCTTATGTCTTTGTCAAAAAGTAACTCCTCTTCGTCGCCGTATTCAGCGAAGGCTTCCAAGTAACAATTTGACCAGTCTGAGTCACCCTTTCGTGCCCACCGACGCGATCGAGTTTTGAGAATACCCAGATCCCGATATTTCTGAAATGACTGCTCGTGAGACCACGCCACCAGAGCTTGAACTGCCTGCCTCTTAGCCTCGAGGTCAAACTGGCGTTTCACAGAACCACCATATTGTCTGATCAAAGTAGCGATATCTTCAGACTCTGAGAAGTCCCAGTCAAAGTCGCTCCAGTCAGCATTGGCACCAGTAGACAAAATGAGCTCACAGCACATTAGGTTCGACTTCTGAATAAAATAGAGCAACGTTTTGTCGAGAAATTCCCGCACAAAGACTTTCCTGTCCCAGTGGCAGCGTCTGGCATCGGTAAGGCCACCATGCCTTCTAATTAAACGAGCCGTTTCTTTGAGAGACTCCTTTGATCCTACACTTTTTCCTCTTTCAAGGAGCTGTCGCATACAATCGGCCCAGGCTTCAAGATAAATCTGACACCATTCCATATGACCCTCCTTTACCCAGTAGAGAAGCCGTGCTTCTATGATGTCAACATAGCTCCCGGCATTCTTCTTGAGCCAACCCACCATAGCGTTTTGGATGGCTTGGTTGGTTTCCTCGCTATCGGATGGATTCTCTATGATGCCCCCCAGTCTGTTGATCATACGGCTAATCTCTGGGGCACCAGAGAAATCCCAATAGAAGCAACCTAAGTCAGGATCGGCACCACAATCGAGATAAATTCGACACCAGTCGAAGTCGTCGCATTGAATCCTATAGCGAAACCACTTGTCAAGGGATGACTGTATTTCCGCAACCCTTCCAGACTTTCGAAACCACGAGACCATTGCCTGCACGAATGCTTTCCTGCTTGTCCTTGGTTTGGTGGTCGAGTCATGTCTTTCGAAACCCATTAACAATTCATAATTCTGCATCCTGCCTATGGGTGAGGCACGGGCATCCAAAAGCAGGATCGCAGGCGCAATCAGTGCCAACTTCGCACATGTATACAGCGGTTGAAGCCCAGAGTTATTCTTGGCGTCGACGTCAGCTCCCCACTTGAGCATCAATTTTACCATTTCAGGAGACGATTCATAATTGGTAGCAAACACTGAAACCGCCAGATGCAGTGCGGTATCCCCGCTAAAGTAGACGGTATCGTGGATGTCAAGCCCCTTTTCAAGTAATCGCCTTGCTGTTTCAACGTCATTTCGAAGTATTGCTCCAAAAAGATCGGATGGTCCCAGGATGCCTGGAGGCTTCAGCATTTATTGTGCAGGAGGAGACGAAGGTCGTACCATCGCAGTAATGAGAGCACAGGCATAACAGTTTCATAAACTTTTCAGACATAAAGCGACGAGACAAGCTGTCCGCCTCTCGAGACCCTGGCTCTGGATTCAGTTCGCCAAGTTCCCAACCAGCTTCGAGTAGTACGGATACTGTCGGTCGAGTATCTATAATATCTGGAACGTCAAATAGTAGTTGGAAAATACTATAATATCAGCATTGACTTGCTAATAAAAAGGGAAATGCGCAGAACACACCATGCATGACCGCTATCGAGGCGGTTAGGTCCAGTGTCAAGGTTGCAGCCTTGTTCTATTAAAAATCGCAGAAGTTTTGTTATCTCTTCATCGGGGACTTCGTCAGGATCAGCAGGAGAGAGCCTGTACCAAGCAACCTAGCCAGGTATGTTAGATGTCTGCTGGCATGATAAGAATACCGTGGCGAAGGTGATCATACTGCCAGTAAATTCGCCGACCCTAAGTAACGGGTGGTTCCAAACTCGTAGATCGGAAATCTTTCTAGAGGCGAGCTTCGTCCCTCTTCAAAAACCTGCCGAAGTCTCTGTATTGTTTGTTCCACAGTCCAATCTGCTCTCGGTACAACTCCACCAGCGCGGATATCATCAATTATCCGGAGAGCAGGCGACGAAAGAAGGTCTCCCTCTATAAGTGGCTGGAACGAAATGGAAGGGGATATCGAAAACGTCTGCATTTCAAAAGCCAACTGTACAAGCTTTGAAGCAGTGAGACGCGAAGATGGAAGACGAAAAGTCCATTCATTCCTTCTGACCCTGCAGGTCCGGTGGGAGCAAGTGATGAAAAGCGAGCCCATAAAGAAACCCATCTTGTATATGTTGCCTGCCTTTCGATCGGAAATCGCTCTTTGATAGGTGTGACACCGACATGGACAACTCATGTTGCATCGACGCTTCAATGCTCGACGGGTAGAAGCCTGGTCAACTAGGCGCTTATCGAATGGTGTTGAGAGACCAGGGCTCTGGATATGCTCATGCTTTGCGGATGAACCTATTTGCCCAAGCGTGATTTCTTTGCCTTCACTCAAGGCTCGAACTTGATGAGTCTGCACTGACATTCTTAGCACAGCTTATTCCGTCATCACCAGTGATATTGCCATACCAAAATCTCCATGACGGCTATTTGGCTATCGGTTCTTTGCAAGATAAGTTGCATATCATTTCCTATACCTCGAACTGACATGTCGACGGCTCTTGTCGCGTCTACGTGCTTATTTGCCTTCACTTGAGTTAGGTATATAGTTCTGCTTTCAACGAGTAATGTGATCGTACCAACATCTCCATCGCCAAATGATGATCCTTATGGTCCTCGCGAAGCTGCTCAATATTAGTTCGGACGCACTGAACGGATGACTCAATAGCTCTTGTCGCATCAAGAGTCTTTCCCTGCGACTCACTACCTTCTATTAGTCTCGAAGATGAATAGTCCGAGACGGGTCACTTACAACGTGAGCACAGTTAATTCGGAAGCTAAGTCATGGCGAAGGTCCTTCAGATCAGCCAGCATATTCTGGACTGGATCCTTTTTGTTCACGCTCTTCAGTGCTTTCCGTGTTTTCGTTAAAGCATATTCTGCCCCGGTGGACTTAGGGCCGACCGTTAAATCTTCCAGGACTTCCCTCACAAGCTCTGCTGTTCGATCGCATTTCTGCTTCAGCTTTGTTATCCGGTCTTCCGCGGCCTTTGAGGATTTCTCCCTGACTATGTTTTGAATCCCTTCAAAGGCCTCCATTACCTCGGATACTCTGGTTCTTGCATCTGTAACCCAAACAGGCGCCCCATCAACAGCATCGAAGTAGGCTTTGATTGCAAGAAAGGTTCTGAGACCGGTATCTACAATCTGAACCACGGAAGAAGCAACGCCCAGGGCGGACACAGGATCCAGGACCATCGAGATCTATCCAAGACGGATCATCAACGTATAAGGCGAACTCAAGAGTCCGTACAGTCTTTTGGACATCCATCTTGGATTACACAGCGATATATGTAGCAAGGCATCGATCGTTGCCGCCGCACTTCAACCCTTCGAAAACAGAGAAGTGTGGTTACACGAGCCGGTGATTCGTTTGTTTCGGACACTACTGGTGGCCTAGCAGAAGGGATATCCTATCAATTTCGTTAGGGATCATCTGCGGCGCTGTGGCACAGCCTAATTTTCAGGCGCGAAAAAAGAATCAATGCCGCATGCTAAATATGTTATCCATGTACTTCGTACATACAGCTTTAGGCGTAGTCTTGTGTTGACCGCTATTGTAGATTAGTATATTCAGATTGACGGAATTGTTGAATCTGTTTCTTAAAAGAACCTTGCTAATGCTGCTGAACGCCACAAACATCGCGAAAACACTACGCCCACGCTGCATTAGACGGGATATATTTTTGACGCATTTAAACTGCAATTTTTCACGCAGCAGAATAAATAAAAGCTTGTGGAAAGATAAACATAGGAATATGTATCCAGGCTCAATGAGATCTCTCGTTATGTACTGTGATTCTTATGGCCGTATGGTACTTTGCCTCTCCCAGGCGCTCTTAAAAACTCCATACACCTTTTCCGCACTTGCTTCATCTTTCAGCTGCTGACTCAAAAATCCTTTCAAGTCTCCCCAGAACTCAGACTTGAGAAGCAGCTCTTCGCTAGTCCCTCGAACAACATACGCCTCTGAGGGTATGGTGATGGCTGAAGCATTGCCTCGCTCTGGCGTAGCTGCTGCAGCTCCCCCCATGATCATTATGCTGAACTCCACCTCTCCCTCGCCTTCGGGCACCAAGTCTCCAATCGTTTTTGAGTCCGCGCATGGCTTCTTCTTTAGTAGCACACGGATCTTGTCGGTCGGTATCCCAAACTTCTCTGAGATAGCAAGTTTCAGGCTTAGGACGCTTGTCGACAATGGTTGCTCGGGAAGTTTAATGTCCAGAGGCGGATTGCGAAGCGACTTGATGGTAACGTCAACAGATGCTTCTTGACCAGGAGCAAGCCTCTTGCGCTTCTTCATAGGATGTGGCATCTTGGGAAGTGTATACTAAGATCTTCCATATCAATGATGAGTGACGAAACAAGAGATCAGAGAACATACAGCAGCTCGAGCTGGATATTTCCTTGGATCTTCCACATGATCACTAGGTATACCCACTTGCCGGGAATCCAGGATGGAGAGAAATTGCTTTGCATAGCCTAATTCGGTCATTTCAATACACCCAGTCGTACCCGTATTAGATGCTGGAGGACGGTTGTTGATGCTTGCTCGGCTACTAGAATGTGGGAGGCGGAGGTGGGAGGCGAAAAGTGGGAGGCAGCAAAACTGGGGAGTACCCCCACAGAAGTGGAAATCTAGTGCAATTAAATTAAATTGTAACAAAGCACTGCGAATTCAATATCCAAACAGAATAAAATCCTATTTATTTTAACCATGCTATGCGTTACATGAACTGTGCCGGTTTAAATTTTGATGCCGGGACAAGAAAACGCAGAGCCTCAAAGCCACTAGCCTCCGGCCTCGCGAACTTTCCTCAAAACCTTCACACAAACTTCTATCGATAGCAACAACAGCATCAGAAGACGAATTTTGAATCATGGGAGTAGGACGGCGAATGAAAAAGCAGGGGCCTCCGCCGCCACTCGATGAATCCCTCATTAGCTCGCTGAAGAAGCGCAAAGCCGATGAAGTCGAGGCCGAAGCACGAGGGAAGAAACGAAGGACTTTTAGCAAAGAAAAACCCACAAAATTCAAATCTGAAGAACGCAACAGCTCCAGTAAGCAAGAATTGGTGGGAAAGGCCAGCCCCAACGCAGCGAAATCATCATCCATAAAGCACAAAGCCGCTGCAAAAGGCAAAAAGCCTGCCGTTCAACAACCTCCAGGTGGCTCCTCTGATATAGATAGAGGCAATATTACAGTTAAAATCAATGCACTGGATTCAGGCTCCGAAGCCGGCAAGAACGAAGGATTCTTTGGTGACTCGGGTTCGTCGGTTTACGACTCCGATACTGACAACCATAAGGCCATCTTTTCAGAAGACGAGGATGCTTCTGATGCAGAGGAGAGACTTACGGCTGCGAATATTGCAGGCCTATCAAGGACATTAGACGAACAATTAGAGGAGGAGGCAGCAGATGCACAGGCAGAGCTGGAAGAATCCGCTATGCAGACAAATATCACTGGTGATCGCCCTAAAATCCTTGAGGATTTAGATAACGAAGAGACAGTCGACCCTCGAACTTTATTAGCTCCAGATTTACAGCTGTTGCGGACGCGCATCACCGATACCATCCGCGTCCTGGACGACTTCTCCACCCTGGCTGAAGAAGGTCGCTCTCGAAAGGAATACAGAAGCCAGCTCCTTAAAGACATCTGCGCATATTACTGCTATGCTCCATATCTTGCTGAAAAGCTATTTAATCTTTTCCCCCCTCGCGAAGCCTTCGCATTCTTCGAAGCCAACGAAACACCTCGCCCCCTTGTTGTCCGAACAAACACTCTGCGAACTCACAGACGAGACCTCGCTCAAGTACTTATTAATCGTGGGGTAACACTCGAACCCGTGGGCAAATGGTCAAAGGTTGGCTTGCAAATTTTCGAGAGCCAGGTCCCGCTTGGTGCCACGCCTGAGTATCTAGCTGGTCACTACATCTTGCAAGCTGCATCGTCATTCCTCCCTGTCATGGCGCTCGCGCCACAGGAAGGCGAGAGAATCCTCGATATGGCCGCTGCTCCCGGTGGGAAGACAACATACATAGCGGCCCTGATGAAGAACACAGGATGTATATTCGCCAATGATAGCAGCAAAAGTAGAGCGAAAGGTCTCATCGGCAATATCCACCGCCTTGGCGCCAAAAATACCATTGTGTGTAACTATGACGCTCGAGATTTTCCCAAAGTCATTGGTGGCTTTGACCGCGTGCTGCTCGATGCCCCTTGTTCAGGAACTGGTGTCATATCCAAGGACCCAAGCGTCAAAACGAACAAAACAGAAAAGGACTTCATGATTCTCCCACATCTGCAGAAGCAGCTTATCCTAGCGGCCATCGACTCTGTTGATCACACAAGCAAAACAGGTGGCTACATTGTCTACTCGACGTGTAGCGTTACCGTCGAGGAGAACGAGCAGGTTGTCCAGTATGCGTTGAGCAAGCGCCCTAATGTGAAGCTTGTTGAGACGGGGTTGACCTTCGGTGTCGAAGGCTTCACGAGCTATATGGGCAAGAGGTTCGACCCTAAGATGAAGGCGACAAGACGGTTCTACCCACATGCGCACAATGTGGATGGGTTTTTTGTCTCAAAACTCAAGAAGACCGGCCCATCACCAGGCGCTGGTACCGTTGCTGTCACAGCCTCAACGAACGACGTAGACTCAGAGCTTATGGACTTCGAAAACAAGTTACCCATCCGCGAAACATCAGAGGATGAAAAGGAAGACGGCTTTGGCGATTGGGACGAGGAGGAGGACCGAGCGTATATGGAACGTGCTGAAAGGAACAGGCTGCGTCGGAAGGGCCTGGATCCTAAAGCCGCTTTTGCTCATAAATTGGAGAAGACCCAACTAAAGGGAGGGAACGGAAATACACCATTGTTAGATAGAACACACGAGGAGGAGACCGCAAAGGAGAAAACAGATGACAAAGGGGGAAAGGCGGTAAAGGGGAAACTAAAGAGTATAGGAACGGAGGTAGTCAAGAACGGTGGAGTCAATGGGACGAATAGAAAGAAGATGTCAACAGCAAAGTGAAAACGAAGACGAAGAGTTAGTTTATCCCTTGTTCATCTTCTAAAAACAATAGCAATATATGTTCATACACCCAAAGGGACCAATAGAATCAAGAACTTCCTTCTTGGCCTGAATTGTAGCCACCAATTTTATACTACTTCATATTCTTAGCTATGCCGGTGTATTGCCTCACCAATAAAGTCTACCGGTTCTCGGGAGCCCGCAGAGGTAAAGCGCTGACATTATGTGACTGCTTGTTTCGTGAAGATGGGTAGAAAGTCCACTCGCTCTTCGGTGGCCTCAAGAAACCTGTCATAGAAATGCGGCTTTGGCTGAACTAGATAGTAGTATGAAGCCAAGAGGACCACTAGGATTCATGATCTTTCTCACAGCCGGCATATCAAACATGCCTAGTACGACACATGAGATGACTTTAGCACATCTTGATGACTAGATGGAATTTTGACTGGAGATTTTAATCATGATATTGAATATCCATGGAAAAGGCAAGAGGTCAACATTCTCAAGGCCCCGCAGCTGCGGCATCGAGCTCGTCTTCTAATAATATGATGATAGTGGGTGTAGCACAGGCAAATTGAACGTCACAATTTCCGCCGCGGGAGAAAAAAGCCCCACTCAATTTTGGTTCATTAACATTAAAAGAAAAACCGAAAAAAAAACCCCCCCCTAGAGCTAACATACTTTTTCTTGGCCGGAAAAAAGAAGAGGTGGAATTCCCTGAAATTCCCTGACCTGAGCAAAAATAAACCGCTAACCGCGCCATTTAAAACAAACACGGAAAAATGATCCGCCCTACCAGCCAGCGTCAAAGACCCTGCAGTCTGAAAGTCGATCATTGCAACCATACCATATCTACTCCCTTGATTCCGCCGTCGTAATTATGACTCCCTGCCTACAGGACGGCAAAAGAAAAGCAGTATTGACAAAGCTAACAGGAGAATAAGAGAGCAACATATTTGTAGCGATACAGCGAATTAGCCTCGACGCCGTCGTTTGCTGGGACTTCCTCCGTCTTCTGGCGTTCTGCCTTCAACAGTGTTTGCGGGACTTGTAGATTCGCTGCTATCAAATGCCTCTACAATCCTGCCGCTACCATCGTCGTTTAGTTCGCCGCCCTCACCATCAACAATCCCTTCGAAAAGGTTGACACCATCACCAAGACCCACGTCGGTCACAAAATCCATTTCTCCATTCCCATGGCTTGAAAAATAGTCACCGCTATTGAAGATTTGATCTAGATCCAGCGCTCCTGGCGCTCCATCTAGGCCTTGACCATTGTAATACTGGCCATCTGTCAGTCCAGGAATCTCGCCAGTGGGACTTAACGGTTGCACCATGTTGGCTAGATTCTGCACCTTAGCATCCTGCTCAGCCTGAAGCCTAGCCAGCATGTCTATTTCCTGCTGCGTACTGCCGAATTGATCTAGGCTCGGTACGGGTGGCGGCGTTGGCGATAACAAAGCGTTGTTTATACCAGTAGCAGATGTATTGGTGTTATTGGCAATTAAGTGCAGCATCGCATTCCGTTGTTTCGGAGTAAGCGGGGAGTTGCCATTGGAGTTTTCGTAGTGCGAAAGCGCCGTGGGAAAGTCATAACGCACACCTTGCATGTTATTAGTTGCGTTAGCGGAATTGATAATGGAAAGAATATCTCTCTGTGGCAGGTCCTGTGGACTAGCCTGAGATTCAATGTCAGGCTTAATGGGTGGAGAGCCAACTGCCTGTGATGAAGACCGCGGATCAAATAGTTCTTCGATGGTCCCGGACTGGGCGGGAGTCTGGGTTTGGTTTGGTTGAAGATACGGCAGGTCCTCTGACTGACCAAAGAGAGGTTGGAATGCCTGCACGCTCGAACCAGAGGTAGCTGGAGAGGCAGTAGACACCCTTCCAGACTGTCCATCTTGTCCGGAGCTAGGGGGTGCAGTGAGCATGAGCGGCGGCCTCCGGAACCGTCGTTGTACTGGATTGTCTGAAGATTGATCTCCCACATCACCAACATCAACGACGTTTCCTTGGCCTTGAGTATCATGAGGGATGGCATTCCCAAACATATTCGCGAAATTCTGCCCTCCATGGCCCTCGAGACTCCGGTTATACACGGTAGCCAGAAATGTGAGGATGGCATTTATCGAACTCTCGTGTCGATCGTGAAGTGTTTGAAACGCCACAGCTTGTTCATACAGTTGGTTGTGATCCTTTCGTAACCGGTTTATGTGAGTCGAGATAACTTTTTGGTGCTGCCTTATTGACTCGAGTTGTGACCGGACGTCCACTAATTCTCTTTTCGCTACAACCCCCCCCCCGTCGTTCGGCGCGATTAGACCCCTACTTCCCAACCCACTTCCTCCTCCACCAACAATGCCCCGAGAGACATCATGCTGCCCTGACTGGCCTTTTGCGAATTCGTCATTGTCATCTCCAGACCCGTCGTCATCACTCCCTCTGTCTCCCTCTTCAGTCTTCAACCCTCCTTTCCGACCAGATTTCTTGCTATCGCGGTTCGAAGATTGTGAGTTTTTTGGTTTGTTAATGAGCCATAAGAGATCGGGATGCCCTCGTTTGAAATATGGGTTGTGATATTCGCTAGGACTCTTGTTCTTTCGCTCGCTTGCCTTCATCGAATTATCTGATAGGCCCACCTTCTTATGGAAACCGTACATATTAAGTTGCCGAACGAATGAAGCGTAGTTGTTGTGTTTGAACAATTCGGGGATTAGAGTCTTCGCAAATTCATCTTCATCTAAGACGATAAATGAGTCGCCGCTGTCAGACCATCTTATGAGGTCCGTATTTTTTGACTGGTCAAGGAAGCTGAATATCACATTACGGAAATCACATCAGCAAGGGCCAAGTAGTATACGGCAGAAAAGCAAATCATACCTGCTTAGCTTCTGCACAAAAGGGGGGATCTGCTTCCGTTTTGCTTGAGCTTCTCGCTTTGCGACCAACGCCCGTTGCTCGAGCTCCTCCTCATTATTTATCCATCCACTGCCACTTTGAAGCTCAAGCGCCGTCCCATCTCCAAGATCTCCCGGCCACGGGGCAGTATTGTTGATGCTGCTATTGAAAGCCCTTGGCCCCCTCGAAACTAACGACTGATTTGTTGACCTACGTGCGAGCTGGTTCGACGGCGAAGAGGGCGTCAAAGTGGAGTGCTGACTGGTCGTATTCTGGGGAACTTGTTGCATACTTGCCATACTCCCAGTTATGCCGTGGTACACGTTTGTATTGAAAATTGCAGTGGGGTCAGGGTAAGTTGATGCATTACCCGCTGATTCCCGGCCCCATTTAAAAAATTGTTCATCAGTTAACTGCGGAGAAGATGGCCCAGGCGAGAGGTGAAGTGGCGTTGGCTGCTGTTGTATGGTGGGCGATGCACCAGGAGCTGGTCGTTTCCGGGAATTCGCTTGGGGAGGCATCGTAGTTTAAGGTCTAGTTATTTGTCCGAGACAAGAAGTAGTGATGAACCTTATCCTTAGATCTATAGCGACTTTCCTAAAAACGTTCAGCCGAACTCCCCAAGCCTCGCTGCCTCGTTGTCTGCTTGCACTTATCACCAACCCCCGGATCCGCAGCAGCTGCGGCAAATACGAAAGAGGTCGACTTTTCCGGTTGAGTCCTATGAAGTCTGATGGAAATGAGAGATGAGAGGAGCCTTCCCGTGCAGTACAGAGGCAACGGAGCCTTTAATGGAGAGTTTCGCGACGAAAGCTGGTTGAAAGAGAAGACGGCGGTCAATGGCGGGAGTCTTGAGGATGTTCCGGTACACTCTATTGTTCAAGACAAAAGCACTGACACAGAACGCTTGCGAAAGAAATGCTGTTGTTGATGTCGAATGCGAAAGGTTCGGGAAGATGCAGGTAGAAAATGGGAAGCGGTTGACGCAGGCCGCTACACGTGCGAAAGAACCGAATATCAAAAAACCAAATCAGAGAGGGCGCTAGGGCGTAGCTCGAATGAGTTGATATCTCTCAGAGGATAGATTTGTGGAGATAGCAAAGGTCAATGAAGCTTGAAGATTGATGTGGATAGACGAGGTGGAGTGTTCACCGCCCGTAAACGTGCAACATCAGCCTATTACAAAGGGTGATGATTGGATCGTTAGCCGATAGCACGCCACTCCACATCTCGTTAGACTTGCCGCGCGGAGGACAAGACGCGCAAAGGAAAATCGAACTACAAGCAACAGCTCAGCTTTGTCTTCCGTATGTTCTAGAGCCATATCATGCTGCCGAAGAGAAACACAAAGCTCCGCTACATCAATGAGATTGCCAGGAAAGAGAGTTTGCCCTCCAGTCCTTGAATAGGCTTGATGTTAAAGCTTCAAAGACGACAGGCTCGGATTTGGCCACCCGGACAGTCAGCTCGCATGACTTTGTTGAGTTTCATTCACTACCTCTTTCTATTCAAGTGCAACGCTGCTGCTCTCAAACCCTCGACTTGACGATGAACATCGTTGCGGATATGCGTATCTCGCTCCTTGGAACCCTCTGTCCGACTATGGCCATGCTGAACTCACGGCGATGCAGAATATGGCCACCGCTGTCAAGGCTTGCTTGCAAGCACTTGACTTGTCTGTTCCATAGGACTAAGGCCATGCGTGACCCTAATAACAATGGGCGTTGATCCACTACTAGAAGACTCTTGTTCCCTCAGACCTCCATGAGCGCCATCAGTTTTAACGTGTCATTACCCCCAATGAATTAACAGTCTTGGCTAACGCTTCTGAAGTGTGATTGGTCTTCGAGTCTGCTGCCGAATTTGACGACATCATATCCGGATCTGCTATTCCCTGTGAATTTTCGGTATGCTCCCGTATATTCGCATCTCTCGAATTCAAGCATGAAACATTGACAGGAAGAGAATGAAAAACAGGGCCGAAGTCCCTCGTCGTTCTGAGAGCTCATACCTAGCTTATTAGGCCAATCAATATGGCCTACCGTAGCTAGATCATTCATGCGCACAATTGAAGCATGCGCCCATGGGGAATGCTTTCATTTCTAGCTTTAGGGACGCCTCCAGGGTGGAATGGTTAGCAAGCGGATGAGGCGGCATTGGGGCAAAATGTCCGCTCCTCATGGGGGTTGTAGACCGACAAGGATGTTCTAGAGCTCCCGCTACAATTATATACCGAGATTTTTAAGATACCGCGATCCCTTTTTTGGTCCTCATATTTCCCCTTTATTTGGAAATTCTAACTCCGACATCGCTTGAAGGTCAAGGTTGTAAAATGGGTTTCTACAATGGTTCCGGGAAGTTATCTGCCGGAATCCAAGAGCACGACCATCAACCTCATCGATGGTATCATTATCTTCAATATCTTCGATATCACTTATAAAAGGAAATACGGCTCAGGGTGATAATGCATATGCAAACGACCATGTGGACCCGTTATGTGCTACAAAGATTCTAGACCTTCGAATCTCGGGTTGCAAATGCTTTTTTTTTTTCAGTTCACCAATCGGGAAAGATGAAAAAACAATTATTCAGCTTGATGCTAACAAACATCTTCACTGATAACGATTTGCGGCACATGCCTCCGCTTTGCTGGCCTTGAATGAGGCCCTCCGCCGCCCTCCTTTGCCCAGTCTTGAGCCGGGAAGTTGGAAATTGGGTGGCTTGCGTTTCGCGATCCACTACGTACCAAACTACGCAGTTTGTCTTTTCGGTATGCATAAAGATCCGTCCATATTAGTCGTGGTATGCACCATAAAGGCCCTCTAGCCTCCATAAGCCTGTATGGCTTGGAGTGAGCTATCACAATTTAAATTGGGCCTTGACCGGGATATTTGTTTTCAGATTTCTGCTTCAGCCAGTGAGATTATTAAAAGCATCAGCCTTAGAGCTATGCGATGGAACACTTTATATTCGGTCGTGAAATAATGTTTGACGATGCACTATGCATGTTAGATGGAGCCTTTATAGTACGGAACCAACGATCCACTGGCTGGAAGTTTAATATTCATGCGATGTACGTGGACGGACTCGATTCTCCTGAATTATATGACTTCTTTCAAGGCCCCAAAACATGAAGATTAGACTGAAGGATAAAGATATCGGCTAGCCAAGGGACTTTACCGGCAGCCCAGGATGCATTTCACTATTTTACGTGGCCTGGTTGGACAGAGATTTCATGATCAGAGCAGAATAACAAAGTACGTACTCGTATTGCTACTGCACGAGGATCCATCAGCAGGCACAACTGAAGTCGATAATAAAGTGACATGACCCCACCACAACGTCACATGATTGAAATCGACCCAATTTCCTGTCCCTCCTTCATGCAGGCCTTTCTGGATCTAGATAATCCCCTCACTTGCAAGTCTGTCTACTGATCAACTCATGATGGAATGAACCAGTCGGATGTATTCGCAGCGTGGGTTCAGCGGCTAGATGTGCCTTCACAGGATGAACCGAGTCTTTGGGTCCCAGCCGCGTTCGCAATTGGTTGAGGATCCCAGAACAACTCTTTGGGATCAATCGAGGATTTACTGGACGGCAGCCTATCTGGACATTCGCGCCACAATCTATAGTGAACATCCGAGCCAGAGGGACGTGTCTGTTGGGGCGTACTTCGTTGAGACATATGCGCGATGAAGTAGGTGTCGACGGACCGTCTTTGTCGGCTGGGAAGCCCATGGAAAGCTGTGCAGTTGGTGCATTCCCTGATCCAATCATGGGAAGCGATTGAACGTGCCGCCTAGCGAGAACGGATCTGCCCGTTCGAGGCGGAAAAGAACGTGAGAGCGAACCTTTACCGTGGTTGACTGCGGAAACGGTCTAGAAATGGAGGATTGTTGCATTGACCAGTGATTACTACGTGTGACTCTATAAAGACAGTGACTCTACGCTGCGTAGGGCAACTGGTCCTTTGCCGCCACTCATGCCTGAGTTCGGCAAAGAAGCTCAGCTTTAGAATTCGTGTCCACACTGATTGGCTGCGCACTTGCTCGCCGCTTACCGTCGCAGTGGCAATCACCAAATGATGGCACTGGTATAATGTGCTTCGTGGTTAAGAAGCTCTAGCAATAGGAATGTTACGTACCGCTGAGCCTCCCAGCTGAGAATCGGAGCGTGGCAGCCCTGTTAGGATACGCCCCTTAAGTTTGCATGCATTAGGTCTCAGGCTATGAACAACCAAAATCTTTATGCAATTCGATAATACACTTACTTCCACACAAGCTTCTGCCGAAAAGCCGCCTGCAGCTCTGCCCTGGCTTTTCCTCACTGCATCGCAACATCCCAAAAAATAAAAATTTCTTGTGGCCCATACTGTACGCCGTGTGCTCATTGTCCAGCTGCATTGAGTCCTAGAAGCAGCAGCCTTGACTTCCCCGCGATCGTGCGCATCGAGTCCCAAACCAAATCTCGGGAAATAATCCCTCGTCCTGGTCCAAGAAATACGACGGGCTCTGCTCGTTGGTGGCACGCACCCAGTCAGTTCTAGATTTTACGCTGAAGGCGAAAATTTCCCTTTAGATTCAACCTTGCACGCTCCAACCACAGCGACATAAGCCATTTCCAAGGGAACACAGCGGAGTCACAGTACCCTTAGTTGCATAGAAGTCAGACATTCCGGAGCTGACTGACGGGTTCGTTGTGCTTCGGCCTGTTTGATTTGCGGAGGAGTCGTAATATCTTCGCTCAACATCCTCACTCGGACAGGTCTTTCGCGAAGTATCCTTCTGCTACTCAACCAACCAACCACCAGACTCAAACCGTCCCGCGAGACCCCGCGTCGCGCACCAGAAGGCCGCTCCGACACTCCAATCACCGACTGGAGAATCAGTCCACCACTCTCTTTGGCTGACGGCTGCGACAAAAGGGAAGCTTCACATATTTAATATTTGCTGGTGTTATAGCCTTCAATCCATACAGGAGAAAGTAGCAGTACAAGTACGGTCACCTTGCCCTGCCGACACATTCTCTCCCCTTTTAACAACCTCATCCTCAGTACATGATTTATCACGGCCATCGATAGCTCTGCATTTCCTGCATTTGGCTGCGCGGCTTTTCCTCGCCTGTGGCCGCGTATTATATCTACCTGCAGCCGCAACATTTTTTCACGTCATCTCAAGGCGGCCAGCTCAGCCAGCACATTTAGAGCTCTGCTGCACCTTAATACCCCCTCCATCGGACTCATCGCATTACACCCCAACTTTCGTTTACTTGACGAGTCCCACGCTAATAACGAGCTACGAACAACGAATTTTTTCGAGTTCTGTCCAACGTCACAGCTGGTCGTGTCGGCAAAAGCAATACCACCTGCTGCACAATCAGACGACCATCATCACGTTGCGATACAGCATCACTGCGACGATCTCAGAATCAGCTCAAACGAATAGTCCTGTGTCCTGTTCCATCAAATCAGCCTCTCTATCTATCTGTCTATCTATAGCTGGAGACATTCCATCGAAGTAGATCTCATCCACGTGGTTTCCGCAGAGTAATACTGCCATCTGAAAACACATATACGTGTGGTAGAGGTCTTGAAAAGGCGAGTACTGCTGAAATGAGCGGCCATCACCATCATCATCACGATATGTATTACGATAATAGTGGGTCCACAAGATCACCAGGATCACACCGGCAGCAGCAGCAAACACTACACCGCTCCTCCTCCAGGCAATTTGAGGCTTTTGGACAGTTGCCTGGTGGACTGTATACAGCGGAAGACCATGCTGCCAGGTATGAAACAAACAGATATGACAGGTTGAATGCCACTGTCGCCGCAAGCTATGGGTATGATATGTCTGGCGCTCAGACCTGGAACCCCAGTGGATTTGGAGGAGCGAATACCTTGGCCGCCCTGGGAGCGACTGGGAGAATGAAGCCTTCCTCTCGACAGCGTGCTCCTCTCCCCGCGGTAAGCTTCTCATTCGTATATATTCTCTGCAGGCATGAAGGCTGACAAAGCTAATTCACATAGACTTGGCTTGACCAACCGGCCCTGCCAAGTGTGAATCCATTTTCAGGCCTAGGTGGTGTGCCTCTTGGTCAATCTATGAGAGCTGAAACTATGAGCTCAGATCCTGATGAGGAACTGATCCCTACGGCTATTGTGATCAAGAATATCCCTTTTGCAGTGAAGAAAGAACAACTTGTTCAACTCATGACAGATCTCAGTTTGCCGCTTCCATACGCATTCAACTATCATTTCGACAATGGTGTCTTCAGGGGATTAGCGTTTGCCAACTTCACCACCGCCGAAGAGACAGCGGCCGTTATCGAGCACCTCAACCATTTTGAGTTGCAGGGACGTAAGCTGCGAGTAGAGTACAAGAAAATGCTCCCTCTTGCTGAGCGAGAACGTATTGAGAGGGAAAAGCGAGAGAGACGCGGTCAACTAGAAGAGCAGCATAGACCAATGGGCGCCTCGCAACTTCATCAACAGCCATCCATGACATCTTTATCTTCCACAATTCCGGCCACTTCTCCGTCCCCAGTATCCATGAGAAGCGCAAAACCAGGTATGCTTGAAATGTTTGAGGGGGAGAGGTCCGATGGCAGCTGACGTGTTCTACTTAGATGTTGATCTTAACGACCCTCAAACACTTCAGTTTTATTCACAGCTTTTGCTGTTTAGAGATGATTTGGCAAGAGAAGCTCTCATTTTCCCGTCTACTCTCTCTCCTGCCCAACGACGTATCGTGCACACACTTGCCCATCACATGGCTTTGGCCCACGTTTCCCGAGGAAACGGCGAGCAACGACAGGTCCACGTGTTTAGAGCTCCTCCAACTGGGAACAATGTTAGCCCTCCAATCCCGCAGATTCCTACGACTGTCCACTCTGGAGAATCTCAGCGACGTGTTCTCAACAGAGCTGCAACTATGGATTTCAGCGATGCTCGAGGCTCGGATCCCGGCCTTTTCTCCACGTTGAGGGGCCAGTCTGCGCTTCTAGACATTCCTGGATCGCCTGGTGGCAGTGGAATCGCTGCTGGGCAGAATCTGCGGGCTGCAAAGTCATTCGCTGACCTTCGGTCATATACGCCATCTCCTGTTCCCTCATCCGCTAGCTTTCCCGCCGCTCTAGGAGCTGGTATTTCAAGATATACCGATTACGGCGCCGCCAGTGTCGCATCGACGACTCCAAGTCTTACTCCCATGGCTACCCCTACGAATCGAGAGGAGTCTATACTTGTGAATGGTCTTGGAAACATGACTCTGACGAGCTCTCTAGGAGGAAGTCTCGGGGTGGGCGGCGGTATGCCCCGGGACTCTAGAGACCCTCGTTCGATGCTTTCCATGGAGCGCGACAACCAGCATCCGGTAGGTACCGGTATCAGCGGCTCAGGTTCTCGGTCTTTCAGTATGGGCTATGACGATCAATCAAGGAGTCAAGCAGCTCCGGTACGGCAACCACGCGGTCCGGCGCCGGAGAGAGGGAGTGGATTTTCAAGACGTCAGAATGGCCACCATAGCAATCGAGGAGGCAGTGGCGGTGAACTCGACGTTCAGTCGGGTGTGGAGATTGTGGTTGAGTAAACAACAGCAACAGACGAAACGAACGTACATCTTTTCATGATGTCTAGGATGAATGACGACGGATGATGCTACGATGGTTGCATGGATAGAGAATTTTGGCAGACGACTCGAAGAGACAGCGCTGGTCCACCAGTTGGAGGGATAAATTGGTTCTTGTGGTTTTAGTTCACTGCATTCCCTGAGAAGACTTGGGGGTTTCTTGTTAGTTTGGTTTAGTTTAGTGCTTCCTGTTACCTTTTTATTCTTTTTCAAGCTTTTCAAGTTCTCCGGTGGAACCAGGTAGGACCTCTAGGCTTATTATTGTCTTCACATTCAACGAGCTTTGAAAGCCTATTCATTCATCAACAATGGATCTGGCCATATTCTGCGGAATCGACATGACGGCAACGAACTCTAACGACGAGATACCAAACCACACAAAAAAAAGAAAGCGAGCAAGAACAACCGCATATTGGGCAACCATGATGAATCGCGACGACCGAATGACGAACGAAACCCTCTTTCCCCGCCACAAAATATAAACCATCTTTCTGGATACCCAGCGCAGATCGATCCACGTACGGAGCATCGTGAAAATAGTTACACCGTCCCAATCTGGATCCAGAGATTATTCCCTGTTGGCATGGTCACGATTTTCTTTTTGAAACCATACGTCTCCTGTCATCCTGTCTCTTGTCATCAACCATCTGTTTGTTTATTATACCTTGTGGGTTTGCGTGTGATCCTGGGGTGGTAGGGAGTGTTGGGTGTGCAGTGGGTGTTGGGCCGTGGAGATAATACTTGGGCTCTGGCCTTATGCGGTTTTTGGGAATGCCTTTTTGATGTCCTGCATATAGTTCTTTTTGATGGCCATTATTTTGCCGTTTCGTCCTTTGTTTCATTCCTCCGCTGCCTCACCTTGATCTTGTGTGTTTTTTTTTTTTTTTTTCACTCAAGGCCGTTCTGGATTCGGTCGCGGTGTAGGGAACTTTTTATTCCGTTTCTCCTTTTTAATGTCCGCCGTTTAGTTTCTAGTTTACTCTTTGTTCTTTCCCTTTTAATTCAAGAAGGTTATTAAGGTAGCCGTTCGTCTTGCTCTTTTACCAAAAAAAGAACCAAAGTATTTGGTAGGGAAGAAAAGAAATCTCTAAAATAAAAATTGTTGATTATTTTCCCTCTTTCCTCGTGGCCACCTTCCCCCCTTCCCCCTTCCCCCCCCCCCACGGACCTTCCGCTCCGATATTCCGATTTGAACCAAAGCTCGTGCAAATACATCGTTTGTGCTTGTGTTTCAGCCATCCCACCATCCTCGTCACATCACACACAACTGACCCGCCCGTGCTCCCTGCTTACCCAAACGCATCTCAATGTAAAATAAAAAAAGCCCCCCCCCCCCACTCTTTTCCCCATCCATCACCCTACCTCATTTCTCCCTTCTTCCTTTCATTCTCCCCTCTCCTCCCCTCTCCTTCTCCTCTCCTCTTCTCTTCTCATCTCACTCCCCCTAACACACCCATCCCAACCATCCTAAATCCTAACCAATGCATAAATTAAAAAATTAAAAAATTAAAAAATTAAAAAATATTCAATTTCCTCATCATCATCAGAACAAATATCATTTTTCTTTCTTTCTTTCTTTCTTTTTTTTTTTTTTTTTTTTTTTTTTTTTTTTCTTTCTCCTCTCCCAAAAAATAATAATAATAATAAAAATAAGGATCAAGGCTGGACGGAAATTGGGGGGGGGGGGGGGGAAGGGGGGGCTGTTTTTTTTTTGGGTTTTTTTTTTTTTTTTTTTTTTGGA